>JAHZNB010001214.1:0-22061 GCA_027744295.1 Callyntrura guangdongensis
AAAGATAGTGGAACAAACAACTCACCTCCCATCTCTGAGCGGACAATCTTTGGCAGCGTTAGAACCTCTCCTTCAAACTTTTTTACTGTGAAGCACAAAATGTCCAACGAAAATATCCACACATTACAATTTACAATTAACTTCGTTGAATTTAGACATTACGGAATGCACATGCTGCAATACAATGCAGTTTGCAACAAAAGATAATTTGTTTTTTAACTGCACCTTTGCTTTTAACTCCGTGCACTCCTTTGATAATAATTGGACTCTCGTCTTCTTTCCTCCACGTAATAGTCGGTTTCGGATGACCAGACGCTTTACAAATTAGCTTGGCTGTTCCACCCTCAGGAACCATTAAGTCGCCTACATAATACACCAGTCAAGACCACGCGTTTAAACCACCAATACAGTTACACTATCCTAACCACGACCTGCTACCTACTTGCTTACACTTCAAAACCCTTGTTCCTGTTTAGAAACCCTATCATCATCCCAACACAGCTCAATTTGCCCATTTTTATGGGGTTCTTTTGTGCGAGGATTATACGGCTTTGTCGTCTCTCCCTCAAAATGATACAATTGTTGAGGACACTAGAAGGTTTCTTACAAATTAAGTAGTAAGGAACGTAAAAAGTGTGTAAACACGATCCTCTTACCAGAAGTTTCGTTTGAGATGATGTCGGGTGGGATGACCACTTCCAGATAAGCCATCTAGAGATACAAAGTAGAAAACGCGTTGCATTTGTTTATTCACAACATCAGCATGACACGTTCTAAAGAATCTATGTCAATATTGGACTTCGTGTTTTAAATTTTCTTTTTATTGTCGCTAAACTAATACATTCTATGCTGGGTTGTGCACGATCTATGGGCGCACATAAAAGGAAACACAAACAAAAAACAAATTATCATATCTACTTCATTGTGTATCGCCATAATGTGTGCGTCAGTGTGCAGTTTTGCCCGTTTCGAGACTAATGAGCCGACAGTCAGATTAAGCACGGGTGAATATTAAATCAGTCATCATCGTGCACAGTCCTCCGTGTGTTTTCTCAGAGTTGATTTGGATTCCACGGCACGGCTCAAACATGCACGTTGTTTTGTAGTGGTTTTAGGTTTTGTTGAGGACAAATGTACAATAGTAAGCAGTACAGTAACAACTGGCTTATATCCTAGTGCTCTCCAGAAACAAAAGTGGGCAGAGGAACGCTCGATGCATAAATAAAACGCAAAGTTTGCTTATTACTTCTTTCAAACTCAAAATTGCAATCACTCTGGACTTGTCGCTAATTCCAGCATTTTCACTATCTCACTAGTTATTACTTGCGTGTACATGGATCGAGAATAACAACGGATTTTCAATTTAAACTTTTTTTTCTCCCTTAAACTCAAATAAAACTCGAGGGAAATTTTCCTGCCTAATTTCTCTGGACAAGGACAAACCAAACATATTTAAAAATGACTGCAAAACAAACAAACACTCACTCTCACTCTTTACAAAACGAACTCCTTCATATTAATCTTCCGTTTTACATACTGTAAATTTCACCCTGTTTCCTCTTTACTACGCCGTGTTCTGTCCTAAAATGAGATACTTTCAAGGGCTGTCATCAAGCAGCATTTTATAAACGGGTCGGTCTCTTCATTCGTTCTAAAACAAAAGTATCACCTTTTCCCCATGTCCTAACGCTACTCTTCGTACTTATATACAATCCTCTAAAAACACTTCATCCACCACTCGAGTGATTTCACCCTCGTCTTTTGCCCGGTCTTCACTGCTATTTAATATACACACCAAACCACTCTCACTATTGTATTTAAACGTATTACTTTTCTCGGGATCTTGTGTTACTCAAGACCTGAGGATCAAGTGGTGGCGTGGTTTGTTTGGTTTTTATACTGAATACATCCTCCAGTGCCTTATATAAAAACGTGCTAGTTTAATGGTTATTGTTCCGGGATTTTTTGGTGGTAGTAATAATAATGGCAATGTATATTATTGTCCATATATATATATCTGCTTAAACTGTGGAGTCTAACCACCACCTACATTGCCGCGCATACCCTCACGTATTATAACGATGTAGTAACTCTTGGAAAGGAGAAGACGGCGGAGACAGGCAGGTTTTCCCTGGAAGAGAGAAAACCTAACACTTGCTTGCCGCTGCTCCTTCTTTCTACAGCAAAGACAGGGACAAAAGTTTGTGCAATAAATCACCCCATGTGAAATACAATGAGGGAAAGTTTTGTCATGTATTAATTAAAATCTCCAAATATTGTTATTCCCTGTTGCAATATGAGAAAGACCATCTTATGCATACTGATGATAATGATGGTTTTCTTTTTCGCAGAAGCCCCTCATAGGTAGAGAGACACAGTTTTTTGGGGGTTTAAAAATTACAAGATTTCCATACTTTATTCGGAGAGCTTTGTAAGTAGCTAGGATTACTGGATTCGACAGAAAACCCCCAGAAAAAGGGTTTCCTTTTCCAAACATATTTCCTCGCAAAACTAGGATTTGTGCTATTAGGTATACAAACTACACCACAACGTATAAAGCTTACCTTGTGACCGGCAAGATTTTCGACCTAAAACAAAAATATAAAAGGGTAAAATATCTTTAAATGTAGAGAAAATAGACCAAACTCTTGTCTTTAAATAAGTCATAGTCTACACCACTGCCAACACCACAACTTACCATGCATGTAAAGCTGGCATCCTTTCCCTGAACAACGGTAACGTTTTTTAGTGACCCCTGAAACGCCGGTCCGTACGCTGAAAAGCCTGTGGGAAAACGCAACAGAAAAACACCAAATATAAATGATCTGTCAACAAGCCACCTCTTTCCGCTTAACGTTTTCACCTTGAACACACATTACACGCGGAAAGGACAGGGCGATGGGACCAGAGAATAATAATAATAATATAATATGCATGCATAATTGGACGGTCGCTTAATTGGACACCATTACAAACAAAAGAGGCTAATGACCATTCGTCACGAGTGTAAAAGTGAAGTGTTGTTTGTGTGTGTACTCCTTATTAAGTCAACGAGAAACCCCCTCTACATGAAACCGTACCTACTGCAACATTAATTACTGGCGACGACGATGAACATGAAACGATGCCAAAACACGCATACGACCAGAGAGACCAAGAGAGTTTTGTGTTTTTTATAGGAAAACTCGCAAGAGTGGGTCCACCCCGTATGCAAATAATAACAAAGCGGTTCCTCGTTCCTCAGTTGCTGTTTGGGAGGGCGTAGCGTAGGTACACTACACACTAATATATTTTTATACACTACCTTCCTATACGTATCTGATGCAAATATATTTTTTACCAAGTTACATCTTGCTCCACCAACCCTCTAAAATGTTTGCATATCGCATTCTTATTTGAATATAATAATATGTACTCGTACTATAAGAGTTAGCGGTACTAGCAGTACAGTTATCTGACTTTTGCTTGTTTGTAGCTTTACCTCTCTTCTGGTTGTTACGGTGTACACACTAAATTTCTTATCTGATTCGAAACTTTTTCATTGTCTGTCTCTCCCTCTCGCTGTCTTGCATTTTATGCGGTTCTCGGCCCAGAACTTTTTAAAGATTTTTTTTGCGCAGAGAGGGGAAAGGAAGAGAGATGAAATTTTTTTAAAATAGTTTTTTAAACACGCACACAAACACACACACATACACACGTGCATCTAGATAAAAATGTAGAAATTTCTTTCGTCGAGTTGTGTGCGTGCACGTTTTCTACGCTTGACATACCATCACTTCCTCCTAGAAATGAAGCACTACTTTCACTTTGGTGGAGTAATTGGGGGTTGAATGTCCACGACAGTGAAAATTTAGCCCATCGCTGGTGGGAATGGGTATATGCTATTGCCTAACCCAAAAATTGTGTCCAAATTATTACCATCATACGCTCCATTCCCGTTGGATGTGATACATTTTTACCGCCGCGAGGGATACTTTGATGAAGAGCAACAAAGTTATCATCGTCTTAGGTATTAGTATAACGAAAGTTCGGATGCTGATGCGCATTCAAAAAGGATACGAGAACACGCAATTTTCATCTTTTTCAACGTGAATGACTTGTTCATGTCCACTCCAGTTTTTCACCTTATCGCCGTGACCAGTATTGGAGGATCGTGACAATTTACACAGTTTATTTCTTGGCAGTTTGTCAGCTTTATATATAGGTATTTTATAACATTTCCCTTCAAACATGCTCAGATTCCCTGCAATATATTCCTTCGCTTACTGATCCGTATTTACGCTTGAGGTCAAAGATGATACTATACCCTGTGCAGCTAGAGCTGTATGACTAGTGAGACTATATTGTCACGATTCCACTTTCAGTTTCCTTTTTTTGGTGGCGATTGTAATGTGTCCATTTAAGATTGGACGGGAGAACCACGAGACGACAACGAGTCGGGAACGTTGTATACGTGCAATATTCCCTGGAGTGCGAGTGAAAAAGAACTTGGTGATTTAGCAGGAATGAACTTTCTGGCTTTGTGATAAACGGGGGGAATAGGATTTTGGACGGCGGATGACAAAAATGTGTGAAAATTGTACCCAGAGCTACCATACATTGTGTGTGCAATAATGGAAGGCAGAGGAAAAAAACACCAACGTCTTCGTGTATTTTTTTGGTTTTTCTTTTCGGGTGGTGATACTATAGTGTAGACACCCTTTACTGACTGCGAGAGAATTACAGTGTGTTGGGTAAAGAGTAAAGAAAAGAGGAAGGAAAAAAAACTTATTGCTTGGACACATTAGTTTTGCTCCTGTGGACATGTAGACAAACCATACCCAAGCGACCTATATCTAATCCAAGTACGCCGAGAGCGGTGAGAAAAAAGCGCATTATTTTTAGAAAAAAATCGTTCTGATCCTGCAATATGCCTCGATATACATGCATATACCTACTTGGGTAAATGGGGTAAACATTTTCATAAGGGAAAAGGTACGTTGAAATTGGATGCAATTACTTTCAAACGTTTACAGTATTCCCCGCACCTTCCAGCTACAATTCAACGAATCTATCCGGCTGCAAGTCCCCGCACACCTCACACCAGTCACAAAGTAATCGTGAAATCAGAACATCACACGAGCATGTTTGGAAAAAATGCCGACCTTGTCACCATATAATAATCATATCTACCCTGTAAATTCAAACTACCTGTCATTTTCTCTCTGTTACCTGGCCATGGTCATGTCTAAAAACATGTGTTATGTAAAAGCGAACTCTTCCTCAGTTCCCAAGCAAAAACGCAGTTTTTTTGTGTATTCTGCACAACTGCAAGAAAAAGGAGATTTGTTGCATCAAGGGAACATTTTTTGAGAGCGAGATTGTACCGAGGGATACATAAAGTAGTTAAGTACATGTCGTCGAATTCGCGGTGCAGTTTTTATACCTGTTTTTGTACGGCATTTCCTTGAATATTATCGTAACTCAATTAACTTTGGCTTTAAATCATTTTACACTGCTACTGCACACATGCTATCCTCATCTAAAATCCTAAAATTGTCCCGTGTGTTTTATATTATTTTTCTACGTGGTTGTCCCCTCAGCCTTCCTTATTTTTTAGGCCAACCTCTAAACAAAAATGGTAGGGCGGTATAAACGCCCATAATAGCCACAATAGTAATAGCGCTTTTGAAAAAGTGACTTTCGTCTCGTGTAAAATGTGCTGGTAACATTAAGTAGTGGTAGTCTTTCCTTGTGCAATAGCCGGAATCAATTAAAAACTTGCGGGAAAGCACAGACAGAGGGAAAAGGTTCTAAGGAGTCCCAAAGGAGCTCTTTTTGTGTTTTACGTAATAAGAGAAAGCCCATAGCTAGTTTACCAGTACTTTTTTTCATCCACCTATAATACACCTTATACTACTACTTTCTTTATATGTTTTTCTTGCTCATCCTTTTACATAATTTCCGTTATACACATATTTGTACATTCATTTGACAAAAGTGCATGAAACAGAGCGAGAGCAGAGCCTAAGTGCCAGTGAGAGAGAGAGAGAGCATGTCTTTCATCATATTTTTTCGGAATACCCAGCAATGGTGCTATGTATCAGGGACACAGTGTAATACCCTAATAAGCAGCACGGCACATAAAGATATAGCTGTAAAAGTAAGTGGAAGGGAAAAGCCATGAAAGGGGTATAGTAGAGCGTCATCATCATTTTACGTAATTTTACGTGCAAAAAAGAACACGATGTTGTCTGATAAAAAATGCTAGAGCGCTCCACAAGTTTACAGCTAGCTACCCTTCTGTGGACTATAAACTGTGCTATCTGGTAGGAGACGAGGAGAAACACCTTTACACACACGACACACAAAGGAAGAAAGAAGAACAGAAGGAGCGCACAGACAGGGAGTGAAAGCCCACTAGTTCCCACCACCAAGCAACTCTGAACTGTTCCAACAAAGAGTAGAAACAACGTAGCGAAAAGTCGTCGTCGTCGTCAGAGGGTCGGACGGTGTGTGGTGGCTGTAGGTTTTCACTGGTCGCATTCCTTATCTCCTCTCCATCTCACACAATTAATAATATTGCCTGTCCTGCAAAAACGTGAGATGCATCCATGTTACGTGCTGCCTGGCTGGCATATACACAGACAAACAAACACACACAGGTTTCTACTACCGGAGAGTGATATATAATTTTCTTTGTATATTTTCATAAGTATCGCAGGATGATGATGATGGCACGATAGGGAGAAGAGGAGAGACAGAGAGAGGAAGAAAAAGCTTTAAGTTTTAAATGCATTTTGTTCAAAGAGAGGCCTAGAAGAAGCAGTGGCAGTCAGAGTGGTAGCAGGAGTAAAAGGCATTTTATACTAAACACCGGGTATTTTTTTATACGTGGGAACCCCAATGTATCACTCAAACACAAGAGACAATAATAAGCTGCGGAATCCCAACTATTTCGCTTAATAATTTTAACATGCAGCCGAGTCTCAGTGTTACTGCTTTTAATAGCAGTCGTTATACACTTCTCCTGACATAGTCGACGTACAACAGTGCCCATTAAGTTGATCCTTTTAAAGTGAATAAATATCTGAATATACTTATATCGTGTAGGGCGGTCGTCGTCGGTCGTTGTTTGCCTTGTACCCTTTTTGCATGATGCGTACAAGGTTAGATGTATCTCTGCTGTTGCTACTGCCTTCTTGATTTTCTTTTCCATCCCTCTTTCTCTTTTACTTACACACTACTCAACTGACACGTTTCTCTCGGGATGCGAATGACGATGATGATGATACGCGGGAAGGAAGCTATTTTATATACAGGATTCTTCTAACTGGGGTCTGAGCCGGATTCAAAGAAAATTGTTTAAAGAAATTCCAAAAGTAGTCAGGGTAATGTTCATGTGAGTGTGTAAAATCTAGCACTTTCAGCTACAACAAAATGCATCTGTTGGGAAATGATCTCTCTGTTTTGCTGCATGAATTAGCATAAATGCAACCCGGAAGGAAATGAAACTCGTACACACACAGACACACAAAAGACGCCCAGAGATTTCCAGTTGCTTTTTTTACTCTTTCTCTGTTTTTTCAAGTTTACGACCATTTTTTGAGATCCACTTCTTGTTTCATTTTTTATGTTTTTGAAGAGCGTCGTAAAAAGGAAGAAATTTGGTGCTACCTTACATTTCTTATGAAACCCTGTTCAATGAAACTCATTCAAAAAAGTGAGCAAGTCATGTTACTAGGTAGTAATATATTATTCACCATCACCACTTTCCTTCCATCCATCTAACTCATTAAAAATGTATCCCCATTCCGGTTTCAATTAATTTTCCAAGTAAATAAAGTGGAAATTTTCCACTTCAAATATTACAATCAATTATTATTGTGTCCCGTGGAAAAAGCATTTTCCTTCGTTTTCTTACCACGAAAGGGATTTTTTTGTAAAATAAACAAAACCAACATTCATATTAAAAATACATCTACAATATCTTATCGTTATCATCATTCTCTCCATCATTTTGCCTCCAACTTTACTTTTCCCAATTCATTTAAAATACCCCCTCTATCTGTTCTCCTTGTCCAGAGATGTGATATTTTCTTTAGAGACAATGATGATGAGGAGAAAAAGGACGATAACGATGATGACAACGACGACGAAAGTTTAAATGAATAATATTTTCCCTTAATTATTACTCTCCTTGTGAATTGGGTTTTCTTTCTTCCAGCACAACAACAAAAGAGATCCCGTTTGGTTTACTTGCTCAAGGCAAAAGAAAAGTGTTTTTGTGACGACGTCTTCTTGTTGTCATTCAATAAGATAGGGGTAAAAACAACAATGGCAAGAGAAAGAAAAAAAACTTTTAAGATACTTTTTTTGCAAAGATCGCTCCACCAACAAATTGGTCTCGTACATATATTGCTCTTAGCTATCATCACATGACGGGAAAATATAGAGCGGGAGAAGTTGTGTAAGTATCATGTATCCATTCTTTGACATTTTCACACCCATACCCTATCATCAGACAGGCAAGCTAAAGGAAACAGGGAGAAGAACATGAAGCATAACCCGTTGTTCCCATTCTTTCACCCCAACATTACCCAAAGCAGTAGCAGCATAAATGCAAGTCATGTCATAAGATCGTTCGTATTCCGTCCAAAAAAAATACGTGGCTTTCCCAAGAGTCTTCTTAAGAAATCTAATATTGCTAACCCAAGAAAAAAGGAGAATGAAATAACGACATGATCATGATGACTATCATGACGATGATGATGAGAGAACGGGAACATGTATACACCAACTTAGGATATTAAAGCTGTATGTACATACAAGTGAGCACTTTTTCTACCCGAAAAAGTTTATTCAGTTTTTTCTCCTTTCTCTTTCTGTTGTTGTGAAAGGAGGGAAAAAGAACAAACTAACAAGAAGAGAGACAGCACGAGAGTAGTACACAGTGTTAGTAGTAGAGGTGTTGGTGGTGGAGTCGAGTAGTGTGTTTGGTGCGGACTGACTGACTGACTACACAACGACTTCTGTACCATGTTTTGTGTGAGATGCTGGAAATGATATTGATCTTTGACACCCCATTGTAAAAACATTTTCATCTCGTTTTCATCTCATGATGTTGATGGGCTGAGTGAGTGCAAGTATCACCAACAAAAACACAAACATCGGCGTGACTGCTCAGCTAATAAGTAAAACGAAGGAAAAAAAACGAGAGCGGCCCAGCACAAAATGCCATCATCATCGTCACAGCAGTGGAAAAAAGTCAAACCGTCTGGTACAGTGTATACAAGTGCAGCTACTATATACACAGGAAAAACTTTTATAGTCACATAAACCAGCTGTTAAGTAAGTCTTGAAGTCATGATCATCATCATCGCCATCAGGGTTCTTATTTATAAACACGTTTTTCATGGGGTTTTCACGCGTAAACCTATTTAAAAGAAAAGAAGATCTTGTAACTTGTAACAGGAGGAGAATAAAGTACTAGAGGAGGAAATAACGTCGTAGATTCACAACGTGGTTCTGTAACGACATATACTATACGTATGATACCTATCCACGTGCTTAGTGTAAAATCCAAAGTTCATTTTGTGTTTTTCTTTTCGTTATGCGCTTTCAGAAAAGGACTGAGAAACAAGAAGAAAGCGACAAACACATCACATCAAACACGTGTAGATGATAGAGGTTTAACATTGAGCTGTAGATGAAGATGATTGAGACAAAGAAGTAGTAATGGCCGTTCTTTAGCAGACATTAGCTTCAAAAGATTCATCATCATTTACCATTATCGTTACAGGTATAAAATAAAAGCGACAAATTAGGTCACGAGAATAAAAAAATTGTTCAATTTAAACTATGCAGCAAGCTATCCCAATTTTTATTAATATTATAATCTCACAATTAGTATGCGCTTTCCTTCGTCAATAACATTGACGCGTTGTCACAAAAAATATAAAAATGTAGAGAAAGTATTTATGATCTTATCCAACAATGACACTCATCCCAATCTTAGCCTTCACGTTAGTCTGAAAACTTAATCTAAATATTATAATCAGGATGACACAATTCTGTTTTATCGTCATTTATGACCTTACGTTTTTTATTGAATAGATAAATGTTTTAAGTGCAAATTTTCTGAGCCAACTCGATGTTCACTCGATGTATTGGCTATTCACAAGTCAATATTCAAGTCCAATACCAAGCGTAAAAACGTCGTCAAACATCATCAAACACACATGGGCAATAGAACTGATAACTTGTAAGAAGCTGGTTTGAAGACGAATAAAAAATAATGAAAGATGAAAATAGCGCAGAGCTGACGTTTTGTTGTGGAAACACGTGTTCCAATCTGTACGCTACGGTTTGCTAAAAAAAATAGCAAGCTGACAGTTTGATTTTATTGAAGCATTGAATTGAAGCACAAATTGAATTATTTAAGTTTTAATTGATTCTTCCCACTCCAGATAAAACCGATAAAATCCACAAATAGCTTACGATTGATAATCATTTTTATTTATTTAAATCGTCACTGAAACTAACATGCGATCCGATTTTAGCAATAGTTTTCTGCCACCGCATGTCACACTTCACCCCAAAGGCATAATACGCCTGACGGATTCACATCATCCCGAAGGTTTTGAGACCGTTGCGGCTGTTTACACAGCAAGGGTGATTTAACGATTTAAAAAATGCTTGATTATTAAACGAGATAAACTAATTACATAATAATTAGCAATTTAATAACTTGCAATTTTTGATTTCGCAGTGGAAAGAAAATTCTGGGAACCCAGAGTCCGCGGTACTACAACAATCGTCTGCGACAAATTACCCTGGCTTAAATTTTGGAACCAACTTTCCGGTTACTAGTAGTTGTCCATCAGTGGGCTTACAGTCTCACATTAATGGTCCATCAAGAGCACCACCACCGCCAAATAAGCCCACCCCAAATATTTACTTTAAAGACTGTGGAGGATTGAAAAATCATATCAAGTACGAGGTTAAATTTATAAGTTGACACAGTCCATAAATTTCCAGTTAATTGTAATTGTCCTAACGAAATGTATATTTCATGCAGCTTTTTGAAAACTGCCATACTGGAACCACTTTGTAAGAAAAAATCATCACAAAACCAATTCAAACGTTTTGGAGTCGAACCACCAAGAGTAAATTATATGCATATAGTGTACACTATCGACGATACGCACAAATAATATACAATTTTGATCGATAGTTGTAAATATTGTATTTTTATCCATAAATAGGGAGTACTCTTCCATGGACCTCCGGGTAGGCATAACTAAAAATAAAATTCTCAGCTCCTTGTTTATATTTTTGCTGTCTTTTGTTTGATTTTAACCTGTAATTGTACATTAGGTACTGGAAAAACTCGATTGGCTCAAGCTCTAGGAAATGAGTTACAGCAAGTTCTCAGGAAAAGGGTTCACTTCATGTATAGAAAAGGCCAGGACATTGCCTGCGCATTTTCCGGCCAGAGCGCTGCAAATCTTCGGGCGGTATTCGAAGAAGCTAAATCGATGCAGCCATGTATCTTATTTTTTGATGAATTGGATGGCCTCTGTCCAAGCCGAGACATAGCATTTATTAACCCAGAAACGATTATGATTGTTACAACCTTGCTAGGACTAATGGATGATCTTCCTAGAGGAAAGGTTTTTGTAATTGGGGCAACAAATAGAATCGATGCCATTGATCCTGCTGTTCGCCGACCCGGAAGATTCGACAAATATTTGGAATTTCTCCCCCCATCCTTAACAGGTCGATCCGACATACTTGCCATTCACACAGATTCCTGGAAGATTAAGCCAGAGGCAGATCTGGTGAACCACATTGCTCAACAAACGGCAGGGTTTTCTGGAGCCGACTTGTGCAAGTTATGTCTAGACGCTTTTGACATCGCGTTGACCCGAGCTCTATCTCCTTATAATACCGATAGAGATCACAGGAATTTTGAAGAAGCAAATCTAGACGATCTTAAAGTGTTAAAAACGGATTGGACGACTGCGTTGGGAAGAATGAAGCCAACGAATAGTGCCGTTTTTGGATCTACTCTATTTACTCCGTCCCCAGAATTGGGTTACCATATAGAGCCGCTCATGCAACGCGATGTAGAGAGTATTGTTGACATATTACTGGAACAATTTCCAGTCAATTCTCAACAACAGGAGTCAATACATTCGTTTTACGTTTGGACTGAACAGGAAAGTTTATTGGCTGATATTACTGATAATATAATTAGCTCTGTCTTGAAAACTGAACACTTGGGGAAATATCCCGTTTACTGCTTGAGTCCGGAAATATTATGTCATGAAAAGGATCGAATGTGGCCAGCAAAAATCAATAACGCTGTTACCCAAGCTATTGGTGCTGCTCCCGCTGTTTTATATCTTCGAAACGTTGATCAATTGTGGAAAATGGTTCATGATAATCGTGCCGTAGAATTAGCTTCAAATTTCAGACAGCAACTGGAACGTCTCCGTGGCACTTCCGTGCTTTTGATCGCTAGTGGGTCAACTAAATTGTCTAAGTTCCCTTCGCAAAACCCTTTGAAAGAGGTGCTGGGTGGGCCTACTAAAAACTACCAAATTAAACCCCCTAATGATGAACAACGATTTGACTTTTTTGAACTTCTCTTTGGTGAGATCTTACTGGAAGGTGATGATAATGTTAAATGGACAAATGACGATGTGCTGGAAATTTGTGACTTACGTGACGAAGCTGTCGAAGTAACGCGTGATAAACACATCGGTTCTATTATTCAACTGCACAACTTCGTAACATTAAACAGGCTTCAAAATGCAGCTGATGGAAAAGGTTCTGTGATCATCCGGACATTATGCGCTGCTTTGCGATCATATAATAATCAACTCTCTAGACAATAAAAACGGCAAGACAAGAGTTTGGTTGTCTCAGGGTATTAATACTGCATAAAACATTGCATAAAACATGTAATTTTTATCGCTAAATAAAGTGACTGACCCGTTCATGGATTAATTTATTTATAAAAAACGTAATAATAATGAAAGTTTTCACAATTCAACATTTTTATATCACTAACATGAATGAAATTGAATTGTTTAGCCACATTAAGTCATGTCGAAAACATTCATGCACTCGAGTAATTCATGAAGTATTTCATGAGTTCATGCTCTCCAGTCGCCGACACCTAGAACGAATGAAATCCGTTAAATTTATATTTTTTTTTAACTTTTAAACGGACCCTTAGGAGAGAGGGGTGGTGTAGCACGTCGGTACTTTTTACACTTCTGTTTTTTATCAATGTATGCTGTCATCATTATCACCACTCATCGCACTACTCCAGCAGCAGCAGCTTCCCAAAAATAGAGTCAATATAAAATGCAAAGTTTATTTCTTTTTCTCTCTTTTTTATTCTCTACTTCCTTTGCTCTATAACGGAAAAAAAGGTCGAAGAAAAAGCAGCAGAAAAAAGGTGAAAGCACGCTAAACTTCAATTCTGTTTTTCACACCATACTTTCCCCTTTGATCTGCTGCTGCTGCTATTATTCAAATACACTCAGGCTTTTTGTTTTTAAGATGTTTTCCTCCCCTTTGTTCTTTGATATTTGATACAGCTACTAGTTTTCTCGGCCGTGGTAATGCTACTGCCTTTTTAGTCAACTTACCTACTTATTTCAAGAAGAGAGGGAGAAAAACGAGGGGTATACCTATATGCCTTTTCTCTGTTAAGTAACTGGTAACACCTCCAACAACAAGTACGGGTGTTGATGATGCGAAAAACGAACGTAGGAAGAAAAGTTTTGCGCGTAATAATAATACTTTCTTCTCTCCCTCTCTCTTGAAGCAAAGTTAATGTACATTCTCGCTCACACCTTCTTTCTTTTGTTGTATTCGGCAGGGCGGGTGTGCGAGTTTACGAGGAAAAAGAGAAAAGAAACAAAGTAGGAAATTTTGTTGTAGTTGCTAATTAAGTATTTAGATGAAAATTATAGAAGCTTTAAACTTTATCGCTTCGAGTTAATAGGTTTGTCCCAAGGAAGGAGCGTATAGTGTGTGTTGTGTATACACATACCCTGTCCCACACCTTTTTTACACGCGGTTCTTTAGTTTATTGCGGAAGAAACTTTTTGCATTGTGTCAGTCCACTGCACGCGGAAACATACACATTGTATTTCAGTCGAATAACGAGATAATTAGCACACGAAGAAAATTACGTTGTTTTCCGTGGTGAAAGGCTACACACATCTGCTTCATACGCTATGACTTTAGAAATTATTTCACAGAGTCGTCCAATCATTTCATGTCTACTGTCTACTTATTATTACATCCAATCAAAAGGACTAAACAGTTGACTGAATGTAGTGTCAAGGTGGAAGAAATACAGATTTCTTTAGAAAACAGGAGCTAATTAAAAAGTGTATAACATTTTTTTAAACAAAAGGTGAACAAAAATCCTTAAAAGGTCACAAGAAATAACGCAAAGGTATAAAACCGATTAATTTAGTCGGATACTCAGTAAAATGCACTATAACCATCTAGGCATATTATTAGCCTAATTAACAAAGCTGTCATATACATGCATATTTCCGAGAACCCCCACGAAACTAGCGCCAAATAAGCCCATTAACCCAAGATGAACTTTTCCAATTCGTATTCATTACTTACGCAATTGTGTTTATCACTAGATATAAAGACAATGAAAAGGGGGTAAAAAATGGTTGCGCTGTGTAAAGTTGCTGCCACTGTTTTACAATACACGGCCTGGTGCAAACACGAAATGTGCAATGGTATCCCAGTAAAACTATGTAGTTTTACAAGACTTGCACACACAGCTTAACTTTTCCCGAGCTGTGACCGTATCATATTTTCCGTCGTGAAGTCGCACGAAATATCATTACGCTTTTGAAATAAAACTTGTTGTACAGTGTATATGTCTATATTCATAATACTCATTTTTTAACTAACAATAAGTTTCATTAGAGCGAGAGTGTATGCATACAAGAAAAAAGTTATCGTAACGATAAAAAATGAAACTGCATCTTGACGAAGAGGAGGAGGAGGAGGAAAAAGGAAAAAAAAGTTTAAAATACAAAACACTTTTACACACTCTCTCTCTCCCTTCCCTCGGATGAGACCATGAAGTTTAGACCAGTTGTTGCATCGTCATCATCACACCCGAATTACAGCAGGGCAAGCGGCAACTTGTGTAACTGGTTGGAAAGATGTGTGTGTGTGTGTTTGTAAACTGTTAAAGTGGAAGGGCACGCCATTGTGTTAAAGAGCTCGCGACAGTGAAGAAAAGTTGCAGTTTGTGTCGTCTGATTCAAGAGAGTATAGTTTTCCAGCTCTTGTTTTTTGTGCGTTCCGAGACGCATATCTAACTCTACCCTGGATAATATAACGACGGTATTGCTCTTAGAATCAAGTTTTCTTTAAAATGGAGAAAAAAGAAAGATCCTAAAATGATGAAGATTGCAAGAAGAGAAAAAAGCTAATTTTGTTGGGCGGGCAGGCGGGAATAATAATAATAATAATGTTTTTTCTCTTATGCGGAGGTGGCTGTTGCTGTTGCTGCAGCAGCGCAACTACTACCGTTATTACCACTTCTTGTGAGTGTGTGTGTGTGGCAGCATTTCGCTTTTTATAAAGCATGGTACTTTAGGGAAAGATAAAAAGATAAAAAGTTTTCAACTCTCAAGAAAGAACAAAAAATTTATACATCTTTTTTTCTCTGCCTCTTCTATAACAATAATGAATGATACTATACTACCCAGTACGTAAAAAGGGTTTCGTTTGATTCATTTTCGCTAAGAGAGAGAAAGGAGTCACTAGGTTGGAGGATGTGACTGTGGATTCCCGGCTTTTCTCCAAATCGCTTTTTCTTTTCTTTCTCTTAAGCCATGTAGTGTCTTCTACGCGCTTAAAAACATTAAGCCTAACAACGTGATTGGGATACACGTAGAAGCTTTTCTTGTTATTGTAATAATGGTCATAATAATAATATGCGTGTGTTAAAAAAATTCTTGGGATTTGCCGTTATATATGTACAATATGAACACGCAATCACGTACACAGAATCGCTTGGGTCCAAAAAAAGAGAAAAAGGAAAAAAATTATTAACACGAGTTAGCCTGCACTTGTGCGCCGGGGAAAAGGTGTAATCCAATTGCACGGTCTAGTATATCTTACTAGTCTCTGGTGGCTCTTTGTCTAGATGTTAAACTGCACCTCGTGACTTTGCTCGTTGTCGTCGTACGTTCGTTCGTGCAAACAGAGAGAGAGAGAAAGAGAGAGACAGGCACACGTATTATTAGATAGAAGGACGGATTTTTACTGGTAACGAAAAGAACGCTTGGCTTTGGAGTGTAGATTTACGCAAGGGGACAGATAGGATGAAAAAAACGATTTGTCGAGCTGGCTTCTTTTGTGGAGGGGTTGGTGGTGGCAAGAGTAATAAGTAGCTATATAATGTTTCCCCTTCTTATATATTTTATGTTGTTTCCTCTCTCTCTTTCTCATTCCCTGTTTCCTGACAAAAATCCACAGATTTAACCAACTCCATAAAAGGCAATTACATATGATCCTCTTCCGAAGCAGGAGTGGGTGGAAGAAAATAAAAATTTGTTACGTTCAAGTTCATACTGCATTTTTCATGGTGGAATATTGTTTCTTTATTATTTTGGCTCGTTTTCGTCCCCCATTTTTTCGCAACCCCTTTCTATATCTACTTTTCTGAATACTGACAATAAGGGAAAGATTGTTGAGGGAAACGGGATAAGGTTTCAGCATGCCCCGGGTAGTAATAATGTAATAAAAATGAGGCTTAAACTCCACAGTCATATTTCCTTGCTCTACACAAAAATGTTAGTGAGGGCAGGAAATTATGAGGAAGTTGTATATGAATACTTAATAGTAATGATTATTAAAATTTTGATTTTATTACCTGGGCCGACAGATGCGAGAACCATCCATATTTGCTGCAGGCCTATCAGAGCACGTCCCAGTGAGAGTTTCTAAACAGAAAGGAAGAAAGAAATTATTTTTTGTGGTTAATATGCCCACATTATGAATTTCACTATTATATTGCTTATTTGATCGAGTTGCTTTATTAGTGTATCTCGTCAATATATATACGAAATAATTTCAACACCATCAATCTATGCCTTCAAACGATCGAATTTTCTATCAAATAAGTATTACTACATAATAAATTTTGGTCGGCATTTATGCATGACATCAAAGAAAAAAGTAATGAATACATACTTTAATTTTGTAAATATTAATTGCTATTTTGCACAATTTTCAGAGGGAACCTTATGTGAAATCATGGACCGAGAAAAGAAAATATTTAGCAATAAAATCTCTGAAACTATTGTCGCATTCCAAGTAACGACGCAAGAAATCTTATCTCGGGGTGAACTTTCCCGAATCTCCGCGTTAGTTTAAATAATAAAATGAGCAAGCAAGCAATCATAAAACGACCGTTTTTATCGCACATGCAAAGAAAATAATAAAACGGATGTCATAACTTGACGATACGATTCTTCGAAAAAGAACAATCAAAGAAATAACATTGAGGACAAAAAGAAGCACACGCTCTCACAAGTCTCACAGTACAGTTTTTATGTAGTTCAGCTGTCACAGCGGGAACGGAAAAGGATATTCTTGTTGTCGCCGAAAACGATTTCGTTTTTAACGAAATAATAAAGGAAATTATTATTATGAATATATAAAATGTTTTCTGTGTTATCCTCTTCCCATTTTTGTTGCTACATAAGTAATCAAAGAACAACAGCGAAATGGGAGCACACAGCATCTTTGAAAAACAGTTCAACCCATTGACGTTCCAATAAGTGAAGGGAGCAGATGTTTGTATTACATCAGCAGGAAAAGAAGAGAAAGTATGGTGAGCAAAGAAGTAGTAAAGGAGGAACATGCAGCCAGCAACCCTCCATTTCTTTTTTGTAGATATGCAGGCATAAAGATGTCGTCGTGTTGCTGATGTTCCTCCACACAACCTTTTGTTTGGGAGTAGCGGTGACGGTGGTGATTGTAAAGAAGGAGGTAAAACGCAGAGTAGCAGAGAAAATACGATTATCGTCACTGTAATAAAACTTTTTGTTTAGTTTTTGAAAATCGAAAGAAAAAGAGAAACACACACACTCAAAGTCAAGAAAATCTCATTAAAGCTGTAAGGTTGAAAAAGAGGTATCGTCGTTTTGTGAGGCATCTTTATGTTGTGCAGAGAGAAAAGAAGTTGTATAGTATTTTCCGCATTTTCAGATTGTTTTAATGCTGCAGGAGAAAAATAATAATTCTTTACAGCTGTGCGTAGTTATTATTATTATTTCGGAGAAAGGAAGAGGAACAAGTTCTCATAATAATAATTGCTTTGATTTGATTTCAAGGAGGTGTGTATAAAATGGTAGTATTGTATGTACAACTGTTGGTTGTGATTTTCCCAAAATTTTGTACTTTTCTCCTTCCTGTGCCTATTTTATTGTTCCTTTTTTTGCGTTCGCCAAAGAAAACTGCAATAAAGTTTCTAAACATTGGTGTGCAAAGCAGCATAACAGGTACGCACGTATTGAGTAGGCATAAAATAGGTGGTTGTACTATAAATGCTCCCCATTTCTTTTATGAAACTCTTTTGTGGCCCTTGAATCAACCACAATTCCTCTCAGAGCGTTTTACGTTATTGAAAAAAATATGCTTTGAAATCTCTAAAACCATGACATATCACGATATCAGGTTCTAAAAATAGTAATTTATTTATTTCCTCTGTTCATTTTCATTTTTCCTGAAGAGTGCACCAAACTTACAAACACACAACCTACGCGTCGAACCGTCGTAGCGTCCAAGGTCGGACAACAAACAAGCGATACATGTAGAAAAAACGCGGTTATCCTTTAAAAAATGTGTAGCAATCTACGCGGCGACCTATAAAGCGTTTGTTGTCGTTTTTTCTGCCCCGTTCTTTTCCACCCTAAAACCAAATAGCTTTACTGTTATTACATCAATTGCATTTCTAAAGGATCCTACAAACTAGGAGAACCTGAATGAAAAAATACTCTACGGCACTGATCCTTTATGCATATATTTAATTTTATTGCCGGAGGAGCATAGAAACATTATAGTTTTATTTTATACACACAAACGGATAATATGCAACCCACTCGAGGTGGACGCGAGCTCTATTTTCTGGAAAGCAGAAGCGTGTGTATTTATTATTAGCAGAGGGAAGAGAAAGAGAGGGACAGAGAGATCTATTATTCTACCCTGACGGAAAAACATCTACTATTATGATTATGTTTTTGAAATCCGGTATTTTCGTGAACGAACAAGTGAAACCTTTTATTCTAATCCTTTAAAAACTTTCTTCCTCTGTTCCTCTCTCTCTCTCTGGGAACATCATGTCGGTATGATGGAGAAATGGAGAGAGAGAGAGAGAAGTATCTCGGAAAATATGTTTTTCCTTATGTGTTTGCATAAAATGTCGGCATAATGCACAACACGGTTTCGTTTGTGTGTACATAGTAGACGGGTATTAGGAAATGCTGAGAGAACCCTTTTTCTGCTGCGTGCGGTATCTATCTTTAGGCATAATAATATTTTGTGTGCCGACAAAAAGACGACCATGATGATGATGATGTGGTCGATTGGGAATATCGTGTGTGTTCACTTAACTTGTTTTGTCAGACAATTTTCGAGACATTATGTACATTTTGTTGTTGGCTTTTCTGCATCCGACGAGTTTTTTTTTTGGATAAAAGAATTTTTGAGTCTGTCATTTTCATAAGTTTATTGATTGGAGTGTATTATGTACCGAAAGTTGGTTTTGGGATAATCTTGTTGGTTCAAGGTTTTCATGGGCAGACAACGACAAAATAGTGGTGGAAATTGGGGAGAGTTTGCCTTTTTTCACAAAATTGTGAAATTGTTGCAGAAATTCGGGGTGGTACAAATGCATGCTATGTTATGTACGTGTTCAGTGTAAAAATTGGGGGTGATGACGTCTCTGAATTGACTGCATTCCTCAACTAGGGCTAAAAAGTCAGGTTCAACAACCATATTGATAATAACAATTGATGATGACGAGCAACGTGGCGTTGGCCTGGTCTGTCCTCCTTTTCTAGTTCCATCGTCGTCGTCGTTGTTGGGAAAGAAAAGGAAAAATACACGGCGTACAAAACTATTCCGTTCACGTCTCAACTCAATCATCTTGGCACAAAAAAGGGGTAGAAAAAAGTCAGCAGTCTTTCGATGATGATGAGTTGTAAGAGAAGGAAGCATGAACATTTTCTTGATCACCTACAACATCAATATGATGGCGTGTGTGTGTTTGTAGTTTGTGTAAGTATATAAATTGCAAGAGATTCTGGTATGTAGTAATGCTGCCGAAAATTCATTTTTTTGTATCTTAGGCCAGACAACATCTGAGAAGGAATAGTCATGTGGAGTGAGAACAAGAAGGGGATATTTTGAAGGGCTTAAGGTTGATACACTTGTGTGGTTTGCCACTGTTACTTCTACTGTCCAGTCAGAAGGAGAAAGTGGGGCAGGTTTTTTTTAGCTTCTTGGAGATACAAAAAATCATGGAACAAAGAAGGGGAATAGTTTTGTGTATTTCACAGCAGTAGTCAAATTGAAACTGTATGAAGTTCAGAAGAAACGTTGATAGTATACGTACAAGTATCCGAGGGGGAGTATCAGGTTTGAAAACTGGATATATTTTGAGGGCCAATGGCAACTTTTAACAGCTCTTCACAATGTAAACCGAATATGTAACCGATTTACCGAAACACGTATATACGGACGTTATATGCAAATAAATAGCATTGTGTCCCTGAACGAAAAATAATTATTGTTGTCATAATATTTAGTTATTAGTTACTCTGTTTTCCATTTACCCCTTTCCGGAATTGGGACATTTCCTGTTGCGTCATAGAAATATTCATTGAGAATGATGAGTCAACTTGAGCACCAGTCATTTTCCCGAAAAAAAGCTCTACTATTTTTAACAACCAGGAAAAGAGGAAGGAGGAAGGAAACGAAGAGGCTTGTCGTCGTGAACCACGTTATTTCATTTTCCATGAATTTCCTTGAAAACAAATCTGGCTCGTTCTCTCTAATTCAATACTCGCTTTTCCCTATTGTTCGGCAACCATTTTACGGAACATAAATAAATGCGTTTATAACGCCTTTGATATGTGGCACTCATTTTATTCCTGTTTTTGATCGTCACAAGGGAAATGGGAGAGAGGGAGAAGCGCAGGTTGAAAGATAAGAAGATTACGAGAAAGCCGATATCATCCATAAAATATAAAGAAAACCTACCATTCCTACTGTCATCCTCTTCCTGGAATAAAAGCCGATATCATCCGTAAAATATAAAGAAAACCTACCATTCCTACTGTCATCCTCTTCCTGGAATAATATTTCCAGCGTGTATTTAATCTTCTGCTACATGTACTACTACAAGGTGATGTTTAACGTGGGTGGGAGAATGGTGATGATGGTAAAGCTATAAGTAACCGATTTTCTGAAAACACTAGGATTTCTCTGTTGACAGTTCAAACGGGATTCGTTTGCTGGCAGTTACTCGGTTCCTTTTTAACATAATAAATTATATAAAGATCGAATGTACGCTAATAATAACTCCAACTTAGCAGGGATCAATGTATTTATGCACTTGTGATTTTTCATACTTATCATTTATTTGTAATAGTTTATTAATTTGTGGAAGAGTCTTTTAAATTTACAAAACGAAGAAGACTTGTCGTTTCCTTATAATTGCGTGGGCATGAAATAAATAAATTACATGTTGATTCACACGGGTAGAAGGTAGAACTCACAAATGAACATTTCTGAGACGGCAATCCTAGGAAAAAATTTATCAAGAGTTATAATCCCCTCAACGTTAACCTTTCAATACAACGTACAGTTAGAATAATTTCCCTCGGACGTAAATACAATTTTATTCAAAGGAGACGGGATTGTTAATTGGGCTACTCAAAGGGAAAGTAAAATTATAATCAGTTTTTAGCGAATTTATTTTACAACAGTACTATTTCGTAAAT
>JAHZNB010001215.1:0-16681 GCA_027744295.1 Callyntrura guangdongensis
CGCTGGGAAACGCCAGAGAGAGGGGGGAGGGGAGGATAAAAAGGATGCAGTCGGCTTGTGATAAAGTAACCAACGATATTGCTACTGATGTTGTGCTTGTGTGTATGCTGTACGTTTTTCTCCATTTTTTGATGTCGGTTTGTGTATAGATGTGACTGGAATTCTGAAACTGACGGATTTCGGATTCGCCAAAGAAACGTTGTCCCAACAAGCTCTACAAACGCCCTGCTATACACCTTACTATGTCGGTAAGTGTATTAAAATATGATGTATACTTATTGTTATTGTTCATACAGTATTTATTCCGTAATATATACTGACGCACAAGATGATGTATGGCAGACTGCAAGTCTTTTCACAACAGAAATGAAATTTTCATGATGAAAAGAAAGTTGTAGGAAAGTAAATGAAAATGCAATAACCGAAGAAAGGAAAGGTTTTTTTTTCCTTGTTGCAAAACAGCTTTTATAGTTTTTAAATATTCAGCATTTTTTTGGAGAAAAAATAACAAACAGTGAAGAGGTAGGCTGTTGATATTCTTGGGGCGTCTGTGTGAACACGTATTATTTGTAGGGAAAAAGTCTTCTAGTTGGCTATAATGGAAAATAGAAAAGGTCCCGGTATCACTTATGCCATGTAATGCAAATCTCAACAGTCTATTATGCACCATTAATTCTACTTGTTTTTGGTTTACCCATGTGAACCTTTCAATTGTCTTTCACAGAATCCATTTACTAGTCCGGAGGCAGGGTAAATGATTTGCGTAAGTAATGCTAAAGTTCAAATAGAAAAGAGGACAGGGGAAATGGGAAAGAAAAACAGTACAAGGGAAAACCTGAAATTGGCAGGGAGTTTAGAGATGGATGAAACTTCCTCAGGAAATAACATGTACATTCCATCAAAATAAGTTGATTGACCAAAAATGTTATTATTTTAGCAAGAAAAAATACTTTGAAAAAAAGTGATATGTGTGTGCCTAGATTCAATTTGCTATTTGTTGAAGTATGCAAGCATTCTTACAAACGAAAAAGAGCAAGTTGGTTTGAATGTGTAAAACTAGTTGAATAATAACAAATTTGTAATTAGGTATTTATTTGCAACTATTATTACAGGGCATATTTGTGAAACGTTCTTAGGGTTGTTTGACAATCAATCTTTTTGTACTTTATGTATTTTTAACACATTACCGCGAGCAGTTTTTAGAAAAGGAAAGCTAGTCAACAAAGGTGAATAACAATAAGAACGGGAAAAAGTTAAAAAGAAACTTGACACAAGAAAAAAAAAAGATGAGAACAACATGAACATGAAGAGATGCTTACGACGTGTCTTTGTATGAGTACGTTGTGAATTCTACATGTTCAGGTACCACGACGGAAGTTTCGTTTAGTACACAAAAAGAGAAAAGACGCTATGCTATCTCTCTGTTCGCTCTCCACTGTCTGTTCTGACACTTGTTTAAAGAAAAGAGTTAGGTTTGCGTTTGTAGGGAAATATATTGACGAATGAGCCGAAGGGTAAAACAGTTGTAGACGATGATGGTTAAATAAAAAGGCAATGTGATATCAATGGAAAGGAAACAACTCGAAGGTAGAAAAGCAGAAGATGTTGTGTAAAGAAAGATTTTTTTGATCGTTATTGTGTTGTCGAAAAGTACGCATTTTGGTTGAAGGGACAAGAAAATGAAAAGTTTTTGCATTCGGAGAAAGTTGCTGTAGGCGGTGGTGTTTTACAATAAAAAGCTACATAAGCGACTTGGTTTTGACTTTTTATGTATTTTTTACAGCTCCAGAAGTACTTGGTCCTGAAAAGTATGACAAAAGCTGCGACATTTGGAGCTTAGGTGTAATTATGTACATCTTGTAAGTTGGCAGAAAAATTCTTGTTTAATGCTTTGAGCTTTTTTACTTATTCCCTTAAAAGGCCACGATACTACTTTCTTTTTTTTAAATAATATTTTCTCTTCAGGCTTTGTGGTTACCCTCCCTTTTATTCAAATCATGGGCTTGCCATTTCCCCTGGAATGAAAACCCGCATCAGAAGTGGTCAATACGATTTCCCCAGTCCCGAGTGGAGAGACGTAAGTCAAGATGCCAAGGACCTGATTCGAGGAATGCTTTGTACTGATCCTGCTAAGCGATTCACAATCGACTCAGTTTTTCAGAACAGATGGGTTTCAGTAAGTAACCGTATATTTAATAAATATCCATGTTTTTCATAAAATTATTTCCGCACAGTAAATAAACACATTTCGTCTTCAACAATTTGCAGCGACGAGAATAACCGCGGCAGATAGTATTTTAGTTGATGTTCGTTCACAATGATTATGTTACATAAGTCTTAAGTCTTAATTCATAGCGCCGTCGTTTATTATAAATATTTGAAGATAACTGGCAGTTTAGCCTACACGAGAAAGTAATCATTTAACAAACAGTACCGTTTATACAGAGATGAAGCTACTGTTTGTACTTACAGCAACTATTACCAAATTAAAGAATTAAAAAAAAACTTTATTGGTTATCAAAATGAAAAACTCAATCTACAATCATTTCGTAATAACAACAACTCACACAAATCAAACAGGATAATTATTATTATTAATGTAACTATTATATTATGATGAAATAACGCATAGTATCAATAAAATGTGTTAGATAGACTGTTTTAGTTTAACAACAATAGAATGAAAAATACGAAAACCAAATTATTCATTGTGTTATCATAAAAGATAATATGTAGAAAACTAATGAAGTTACTCCATCATTAAGAATCATGGTAACAAACAACGGAATAGTTAGTTCGCACAAGATTGTATTGTATACCTAATGTACCTAGTTAAATAACCGATAGTAGTTATACAACGAATGTTGTATCGTTAGAGATTATTGTTCGTCTCTTTGTTCCGGTTGTAAATCGTTGGCGTTGTCTTATATAAATATATATATATATAGTTGATAGTTGTAATTATTAATGGTAAGTTTTAATCTTGTACATATTTATTATTATTACTAGATACACGTAAACAATATTTTTATCATTTGACTACTCAAGTACTTCCTTTCATACACGTTACGTTCTATTCTATTTACAACTTTTTGACATTGATCATTATATCATTATATCATTAACTAACTGGTTGTTTTAATTTTGTTTTTTCTATAATGAATGAATTTAAAGTTTAAAGAATAAACTCTCAACGATTATGTATGTAATTTCGGTTATTTTTTTGTAGATTATCATATCATAGAAATGCATGTCCACTGAATAATCGAAGGGTTTTGAAAATTATTGTTTATATTACTACTAATAGTGTATAAATGATTACACGTTTTTTTAAATAATTAATGATGAATCTAAATTCAGTATAATATATTTCATTAACTCTGTCTGTGTGTAACATTAGCAGCAACTTTCTAAAATATGACACGATCCAGGTTTATGTATGTTTAATAATTTACACATTGTATTGTGTATGTAGACAAAACGTATGTAGACAAAATTCCAACAAAATATGTGTATATGTTATAGCTAGAAAACTAAACAAAAACTATAGAGTATAGCATTTGAAAGAAATGCACAAACTCAACTACAATCAACTAATTGTTAGAGAATGTAGATCAAATAATAAATTCAATCTGATTGATATCATTTAATCTTGAAAATATGTGGGGTCTGTAACTTTTTTAAAGTGTGATTTCATAAAATCTGCAATTAGCATGCTTTCGCACAGGGCGTGCACCTTTAGGTGTACCACGTTTGGAAACATGGAGTTCAATTTCCGTAACTCCATTCGAGACAGTGGATGTTGTACTTGAAGTGTAGTACAGGAGACAAGTCTGGTGACTTTTACGACGGTCGATTTGGTGCAAGCAACAATGTTACATCCATTCCTTTTTTCATTCCATTTGTGTAGAATGTTGAAATTTACCAGATTCGGCATACTTTGTAAAAAGCTTAAATCTGGAAAAGTTCTGTTACAAAGTGTGAGAGAGGTTAGGGCAACCAGAGGTACATTGGCATAAACAGGGCTTTCGTAAATAGGAAGAACAGGATGGCTGTCTTTTATGATTGTTAGTTTCTCCAAAGTGAATAAGTAACGAATCAATACATTTCGAAGTATCTTCACACATTCTTTATCAAAAATCGTAATGGTTAGTGAAGTAAATTCAATGTTAAATTTTTCACCGTGTTCCTCAAGAAAACTGATCCTGTTCAATTGTATACTCTTATCCTTTTCAGAAAATTCTTGACATAGGGCAAGGATGGCTGCTTCAGTACAAGAGGCGTCCCCCAGGAAGTCAACCAGCTGCACCAAAGTGTAAAATAAATGGAGATTAAATGGCATATATCGCCTACAGATTTTGTTTATTAAATTGCCGTAATAGAATGAAGTGACAACAAAAATACACTTATGGAGTATATGTTTGTCAGTGACTATATTCCATGGATTGTAGTTACCTGTAAGCGAATGTAGTGTTGATAAAATATCAACCAGGGGAGGTCTACAGATATTTTTCCTTTGAAAGCTAAGTATTTAAGATTCCAATTTAATGGATAAACATCTTCTTTCCCGGGCAGAACTCCAGACACATTATTCATGGTTAATCCTTGCAATCCCCGGAAGCAATAAAATAATATGAACTGAAATTGATCCCAGCTTTCAAAACATATGTTACAAAGTTCTAATGTGGTCACATGGGGTCCACATAATTCCACAAGACTGAGATCACATCCTGCTTGCAAAACAAAATTTCGATATGGTCTTCTGTCATAACAGTCACCTTCGTCCCTCGCAGCCTGAACAAATTCGGCAACTTTACGGTTATCCCGTGCATCGAAACGTACGGTTGCGTTGGCCCTCACAGATGGTTGAAAAGTGTCGTCCCACACCTTGCATACAAGCCTACAAACTTTAAGATCTGCCGTTCCCAAGTGCTGTTCTAAATTCTTGAGAACCTTATAAATCACAAACAATACTTGGTTGAATCATCAAATTGTAGTTAAAATTTATTGTGTTTTTCAGTGAAGTAACTATAGTTACTCCTGTATAAAATTGTATGGTTCTAAAATGGAGTTGCGATAAAGGTGCATGGGTACGCAACTGCTCCGGTACACAATGCACACATCTGTCATTAGGAAATGTGGATGTTTCCGTTGTAAAAGAAAATATAATACTTGTCTATTTTTATTTGCAAATATCGAAGTGTCTTTTAAAACACATTTTATACAATTTTCGCCATGATACCTTTGCATAAAGGTCTGGAAATATCGAGGAACGAAATATTGTGCTGTAATAAGATCCCATGTTAGATATATAATGTTGTGTGTGCCAGCCAGCCCATTTGCCATTAAGATTTCAATAGATTTCAAGTGTATATTATTACGAAGATGTCAATGTCGTTATGTTGTATTCTAAAGTTTAATAACTTAAAGTTAAAGCTAGATGGGTATAAAACTTATCATCAAATTACACAACATGGATGTAAATCAGCAAGGTAAATATGCATATAGTGTCGCTTTAACTAGGTTAAATTTTACTACTACATACATTTTAATACTACAAGTCAGTCGTGAGCCCAGACAACAATCACCGAATTTCGGTACTTCTCGTTTTATGGGTTTTGATTTAAGCTATCGACACTGTCCATCGAAGAGGTGAGCGTCCATCCATCAAAACAAATCGGCAAGGTAAAAGGCCTACTTTGATATGGGATTATACAGATATTGCTGAGGTCTTCATTCATTTATACTACGAGGCTCGGTAAGTTGCTCAATTCTTCTTGCCCCAAATCCTAAACACATTCTGCCTCTTTAGCAGGCTCGCTAAAGTGCAATGCCGGTTTCTACTGGTTAGAAATAGCTTCAGGGATGCCAAACTATCGCCTTTGTCAGTTTTCAGACTATTTCTCATGTCTTCGTATGTGAATGTGACTACCTGTTCATTTCGCATTGGACCGTGAGCTTCTTACTACAAGTCACCCTTCCATTGCATTCTCCACAATTGAGATAATTTCCGTAAAATCGAAGTAATTTGATTTCAAGACTACGAAACTACCAAAGTGCTAAAAAATACAGAATGTGATTGCTAGTTACTCAGTTTTCCTCTGAATTTCTATTCAGTTTCTTTAAGCCCATTATAAGAAAATACGTTTTAATATCCAAATAGTTGCATGAGTAGATATCTATATGTCTATACATATATGTATATAATTATATAAGGATCCCAAACGACCCCTCCACGAACGACATGTTATTATAGCCCTTGTGTAAGAAATGGTGTAAGTAAATTGCCAATATAAATTAACTATTTCTTGAAATCCTCAATGGAACGAAAGGAAATGTAAGAAGTCGTAGGCACTATATTGGCTAATTTTTCAAATTTTGTGTGATATTTCATATATTTTATATATTATACACGATAATTCATTATAAGATGTCTTACATTGTATATCAGTAGTGGATGTGGCTGGATATACCCCGACTGTTCGTTTTCACCCTCTTGCTGTGGTGCTATCCCACGAACCACCGTTTTAATTTCCTCCACAATATAAGCCCTAATTTCTTTCCGAAACACCAATCTCGTGGATGGAACCACCGAAGGTTTATCCTCCCGCTCCACCATACCAATCTCCTCAATCTCCATTGCTTCAGCCGCTTCTTGGACTTTTTCTATTTCAACCTCCATTTCCTCCAAGTCATTTCCTTTCACATTCTCTGTTGTATAAATTAATATACAAGCATCCTGTCAATACATCTATACATGTTTTTCAAATTATAGATGTAAAATTTCAAAACTTACGTATCTCCACATCCTTCGCGTTGTTTCTCATAACAGCCATTTCTTCCAGGAATTAAATCTTTTCACAACCAACAAGAATACCTACAATGCGAAATAAAAGCTTTTCGTTAACTAAAACAAATTAGAAATAGTAATAGACGTTAGAAAAAGTCAACTGACTTAAACAAAGAGCTTACTCCAGAGAGACAGAGAAAAGAGAGAGTTACCTAGAGAGTGTACTTCAATGCAAAACAACTAAAAATATTCATATTCAAATTTTAGATAACCCCACAGGATACACTACTTACTTACTACTACTTCACGACTACCGACTAAACCTTCTCAGCAATAACTTCGTTGTAATAATTTTTGTCGTAGTTATTGTTAAAGCATTCGTCTAAACACTGATTCTTCTCGGTAAACAAGGAAAGCCGAAAGATATATTTTTTCTTTACTGCGCGTCTCCACTGCCTCGCACTAGCACTTGCTAAGACGACGTAACGATTGTAATTTTTTGAATCAAGATACTTTCATCTTTCAAAAATCTACAATATAACTTTACGAGGCCTTATTTAGTTTTTTACATTCAACATTAAGAATTATATGTTAGTTATTCTCCCCGTTTAATCACAATCTCAGCTTGCCTCTGTTCCTCTAACTTTCCCTTTCCTTTACATCCACTTCCCGAACAACACGTCCCTAAATCTTATCAACATTAATAAAATTATGTGTCTATTATATTAGGTACACATATATTTAAATCTTAAACAGTTACCTATTAGTTATCTCATTAGTTATTAGTTATATCTAAGTCAAAATTATAATCATGTCTTAGCCGTTGAGGCCTTTCCGATCCGCATCGGTTGATATTTTATGATACGAGGAGAGCTAGACAAAATGTTAATTGTTACAACCGAACCTATACTACGCTGACAACTGAATGACTGGCTGACTGTGAGAGACTCTCAGTTTTATGCCAACACTTGGTCGTCAAAGTACAATATAAATACGAACACTACAAATTATTAAATTTATGCCCAACACCTATAAAAGAGTAAAAGAAAAAGCAACACTCGCACGCACACTTACTCTCAATCTCAATGCATAGCATATGTGACGACACAAAATTTGATCTTACATTCTTGTCATCTTATATCTTAGATTCACTCATTATTCGTCGACATTCTTATAATTGTAGTAGTAATATTTCACAGAAGTTTTTCTTCCTAACTAACCCTTTGCCATGCATGCGTGATGGAAGAAGGCCTCTTCTGTGTCGATCGTTTCATCCGTGGTAAAGAAGCACCAGAGAGCAGACTTTAGACACTCATCTCAGGAGGTCGCAGAAACAAAGTGGAACTAAAGGTGCACGTATACTCAGAACAACGGTGGTAAGGTAAGTCAGAGAATCGAATGGAAACTCGAAAGAAAATATGGTGGGATGAGTCATTCCTCAGAATGAAACACATCTTGCCTTGTTTTTTCGTTGTTTCGTACAGTTACGGTGCGGTTGGTTGGTTGAGCTTTGTTGGGCTTTCTCTTATCGTTTAGTTTCTCATTTTCTTGCGAAATGCGAATACGACACATGCGTTGTAGTTGTACCGGTAGCATTGTATACAAGGTAGTAGTCTCACCGTGCCCTACATTAGTGTCTAGAGTAGCGCGCTAAAGGATTTTTGAAGGGGAATGGAAAACAGTGTCGTAGTCGTAATAAAAGTTGTACGAGTGAATAGTAGTGCAGTCGTGTTGTGTACATACATAAAATTATTTTCCACTACCCGACCCGACTGCTGCTGCTGGTTTCGTAGGTGCCATTTGGTTCGTGCAGAACAATAACAGATCATATCATTCAGACAAACATCATCCGACACCGACCTGCTGCAGTAGACAGCAGACCGACCAGATCGACGCAGATTTGCGAGATTGAGATTAGTTAAGTTAAAAGGTAAAATATGGATTTGTTTAATATTATACGTTTTTAGTGTGTTGCAGATATGATGAAACATGGTTTCATTGTTGGCTCATTTAATAAAATCAAAATACGTGGAGCATAAAACATTATTCCGTGGTTTAACGTGGATTTTAAGGGGAGGCGGTGGAGAAAGATTGTTAAGAGTGAAAGATGCATGTTTGTTGGATTTGTCAACAATCAGCATTATTATTAAGGGTAATTTTAGTTGATAAAACGTTACAGTATACTAGCGTATAAAAATAATTGTTTTTTTGGAATTGTTAATCTACAGGAATACCAACAAACAACAACGGTTGTACCGGCACATTGGGAGTAACAGGTTAATTCGCTAGACATAGAATTATGGGAACAATTAATTAGTGAAAAGTTTATAGAGCAGTAGAAAATAAAAATAAAAACTTGTTATCTGTCAAACCTCATGACAGATCTGGAGATTTGAGAGCGGATTCTGGTTAATAGATGATAGAAGTCAAATCAAGGCAACAAATACTTTTTGTAATGTTGGAACCGGCCAAGAGCCAATGGTCTAAGGGTTAAATACCCCGGCCTCAAACTCTAACGCCGTGGAAATAGCTTTAATCGATGGTAATTTTAAAATCTAAATTACTTGTGCTGTTTTGTGAACAAGTATTTTAATAATAATTGGAGAAGTGTAGATTTTGTAGGGTATAAAGACAGGTTTCAATTGCAAAGACCTTGTTAAACATAATATATCGTCATGTAGATTTTGTATGAAAAATACTAAAGACTAGAAATGTTAAAAAAAACACAATACAACAACTGCTAGTGAATGAAAATTCACAAAATTTATAGCGCGTTTGGATGTTGAATGACAAGGAACTCTCAAGTTGTAAATATGGATGAGTTATTGTTAAATGGGCTAGCCAATGCCAACAATCCTGTGGCACATACTAAGGTAAGTTAGTTGTCAGTTTGTTAATTTTGTTAATTTAGCAATGAAATACGATTAACATAGTTATTTTGGATATTCTATTTCAGTAGAGATGGGAGGAATGGAGTGTGAATTTTTGTTTTTGTTATCATTTTCAGGCGTTGCAGTACTTTGAACAACTAAAAAATTCTGAATTGGGATGGAAAGAGTGCTTGCAAACAATAATATCTGGGAGGTACGCGAATGTGAGTCAGGTTCAGTTTTTTTGTTTGCAAGTAATTGAACATCATGTAAAGGTCCGATTCAATAACTCATCTCCTCAAGACCAAGAGCTAGTACGAAACTTTTTAAGAGAATGGGTTAAACTCCAGTCGGTAAGCAAGTTTTAAGTTTTTAATAATATTCGATCTACAAATAGAGTAAAACAGTAATGAATACCTATGTTGGTTATTTTTCTGTAGATGAGTGATGGGAGGTCACAAGAAAGTTTTATTCTGAACAAAGCCGCTCAAGTTTCTGCGTTGGTATTTGTTCAAGATTATCCATCACGATGGCCAGAGTTTTTTACCGAGCATATTGCAATTGGGGGCTCGTCGTCCGAGTTTCTTGGTCATTATCTTCGAGTGTTGCTTGCGATCGACGGAGAGGTGGCCGACAAAGAAATACCTAGAAGTGCTATTGAATTGCAACGAAATACTTTAATTAAGGATGCTATGAGAGAAAAGGCTGTTATCCAATTAGTGGAATCCTGGTATAAAATTTTGGTAAGCCAATACATAGAAAATTACATCACTTTTACCTATTACATATGCATTGTTATTATTCTTAAGTTGGCCAACATTAATTATTGTTTGTTTTAGACTGTTTTAAATGGCCAATACCCGTTGATTACCCGGTTATGCTTGCAAGTTATTGGTAAATACATTCAGTGGATCGATATCAATCTGGTAGCTAATGATCGTTTTGTCCCAGTGCTTGTGTCAAATCTATGTAACATTGAAATCCGAGAATCGGCAGCAGATTGTATTCAAGAAGTTATTTCAAAAGGGATGGAACCTGTTGATAAAACCAAACTGGTGCAGTCTTTTTCAAGAGTACTTGGTGATGCTGGCGTTTGGCACCATTTTTTGGTAAAATTGCATTTAATTTTGACAAGAAAAACCCGCATATAATTTCTCAAATACTCGTTTTGTGAACATATGAAAGTATGAACTGGTTGTCATTGTTTACAGCATGAGCAAGACGAGGATTATTTATGTCGTCTTGGAAAATTGTTTAGTACTATGGGAACCAACCTGATTGACAGCTATTTGAAATTTTCGAAATATCATCCGGGACAGGAAATTGAAGCTCAGGCTATTGGAGACGCTATTGAAGAAAAAGTTCCACTACTGTTACAAATATTAGGGCATGACTGCGATGATGTGTCTGCCACTGTTTTAGACTTTATACGGGATTATTTGCATGTAGGTGGCACGATAAATGGAATTAAACTAAAATATAGACATGCCAATACACACATTTCATCCATTTCATATTTCTGTATGATGTTTAAATACATTGTAACTATAATCCTAATTACAGTTATTGAAGCCAATAACTACAATGTCTGATACACTGACCGAAAATGTTAAAGCCATTCTTAATGTAGTAATCAGAAAACTGAGATTTGACGCCAGCTATGATTTTGCGCATGAAGGAGAAGATGAGGCTTCGTTTATGGAGTACAGGTTAGGGCAACCATCTATCAATTTATAATCTTAAAAAACATGTTTAAGATTAATCTTATTTATGATGATATATTTTTAACAGAAAGCAACTCAAAATTATTTTCGACAACTTAACACAATTGAACAAAAACCATGTAATGATGGAAGTTCAGAATCGTATCACCTATACGACACAAAACTGGAGGAATTTACCATTTGATGTAACGATTGCATTACTTATTTTGTAACTATATGATTTTGTATTAACTATAATATAGTGACATTTGGTCAGTGCTGATTACCATTTCAATCTGGTTTCACACGTATTATGTATGTTTTACTTCCATCATTAGGAAGTTGAAGTGGCGCTCCTATTATTATATTATATGGGCGAATGGCTACCATTTGGCCACCCTAGTCCTCAAATTATGATGCGGCAAATTGTTGACTCTGAAATCTACTTATACGATCATTCTGCCGTTGTGCTTCAGTTCTTTGAAACAATAATACGGTAACTTCCATAATTATCAATTATTTGTCAATGGAATTTTTCATTCTGGAAATATACATTTTTTTACATGATATGTGTCAATAGCTATGAAAAATTCTTTATGTGCCGTCCTCAATACATTATAAAGGGACTCACTGCCTTTCTCAAAGAGAAAGGACTATTTCATCCCGATAGGAAAGTGAGATCTCGGTGCTGCTACTTGTTTTCGAGATTTATTAAATGCATAAGGTGAATATACTCATTCATATGAATTTTGACGCTAAAATGCGTATGCTTATAACTTGTCTATTTTACTTAATTTATTCCTTTTCAGATCTGGCATTACATCAGATCTAATGAAATTTATCGTGGATGCTATTCAGCCATTACTAGCTTTAAACCTGATGCCAAAGGATGCTACTGAAGATTGCATCATCACTCGTGACGATCAACTTTACCTGTACGAAGTAATTGGAGTTCTGATTGTTTCCGGTGAATCAGAAAATCAGGTAAGCAATTCTGACAGTGTGTCAACTTTTATGTTCAAATATCAAATGAAGGCATGTGCACCGATCAGTTAGTTTCCTATTGACTAGACTAAGAAGTGTCGATGTAGAATTATTTGATTTCCTATAGTACTGGATTCTGCTTGTTGGTTAGGTCATAAGTTGACTTTAAATCAGGTGAATCACAAAAGGGCGACATTTTTGTGTTATGATTGTTGCGTAAAAACAACTTTCAATCCAAATGACGGGTTCAATAATGTTTCAGTCTTTTCATGTTATTAAACGTGAATTATTTTATTTTAAGTCGTGAATGTCGTGAAAGTCAATGAAAATGGCATTTTGTCATAACTCTTATACTTTTGATGGCTTTTCCTTGGCTCAAAAACGTACGAATATAATGATTTTCCTAAAAATGATCATACAGGAAGGAATCGCAATTAACCCTTTTTTTTAACTTTAACTCAATACCAAATGCCGAACCATTTTTATAGGTGTAAATTGTTCTCTCATTCAACGAATTTAATACTTTCCAAAAAAAGCTGGCAATTTGTTTACGACGACGTGGCCGCAATTAATTATTCGAAACAATTGCAAAATGGTTTTTGGCATTTACAGAAGAAAACCGGACTGATGACGGACATAGTTAATTTGGTTCTTTATCCATGTCGTGTGGGTGTTGAAAAGTTAAAAGCCACTGCTGACGACCCTCTTGAGCAGGAAACTACTGTGGAGCTACTTGTGTAAGTTAGACAATGTTGTCTCTAGTAGTACAACGGGATCAGTTACACTAGAACATGCATTAACTATTTACTACTTTTCTTATGCCAAAATTAGACAAGCTATTGCCTTAACTGGAAGACTGAGTAAAGCATTTAGTAATCAGCATACAATGAAATCATTATCCTGTGTCCAACTGTTTTTGGACGCGTTGGGTGTTTTTCTTCAAATGTTGGATTTACCTGTTGTGGACACATTAATGGCACAGCTACAAAGTTCTGTTCGTCAATACCTACACCGTCTGGTTGTTTGTTTGGAGGAAGAACTACTCCCATACATTCCTGTCGCTTCCCAAAGTCTACTCAAGAATTGTGATTGCAGATCGATTCAGGAGTATATTCCACTTATAAATCAAGTTATTACAAAGTTCAAGGTGAGTACTTTTTTGTCAGTTGTACCCTTGTTTCATGTACAAATAGGTATTAGAATATCAGAAAGGTTCTGCCTTTTTTATAAATAATCATTTTAAACGATATCGTGGGGATTTTTAGTTCAAATTGCTTTGGGTTTTTAGGTTTAATTTGTATTGGTGATTTACTTTAAGTTTGACACAAGCTTCAACTGTGGAACGAATAACACGCGCCTATAAATATAATGCTTATTTCAATTGTATACTGTATACTATGCAATTTTAATGCGCTTGGGAGACATATTTTATAATTTTTATATAGCTTTCGTGGATTTTCCAGAAAGATGTGGTGCCTTTCTTGAAGCAAATGTTTACTCCCATGGTGCAAGGTGTGTTTCGAGCTCTTCAGGTCCCCATTGAACCGAATGATCAACAGGCACTTCGTGAGAGGCAACTGCTACGGCGGCAATACTTTCAATTCATTGCCGCCATTGTCACGAACAATGTTACTGATGTGCTGGCCGCTCAGGACCCAAATGTTCTGCAAGAGGTGATGATGACGGTTATTCAAGGTTCTGTCGATTTTCCGGATCCTGTGGTAAGTGAATTAGTCTCTACCATAACACCGTTTTTTACTTTTAATTTTTAATTCTCAACTTTATTTGTTTTGAACGAATGTTCTAGGCTCAGCGGGCCTGCTTTTCAATTTTGAAACAACTTGTGGAACTGTGGGCCGGACCCGAAGGTCCGGATGGATTTATGGACTTCATGTACGAGAAAATTGCGCCAGCCTGTTTTACTGCTCCACTAAAAGTGTCTTTTGATATTAATGATGCTCAAACCTTAGTCGCCTTAAATGAAATATCAGCCTGTATCAAGACAATATATGAAAAACGGGTACGGTTTTTGTCCAACGACAATTTATAATACCTACACACTTTATTAAGTATTTTTGTTTAACAGATTTTTTGGTTTTTGTGATTACAGAAAGAAGAGTTTATTGCGTATTTAGTTCGTTACCTGCCAACATTAAAGCTACCTGTGGATAAACAGCAAGAATTCATTACTGGGTTGCAGTCAAATACTAAGAATTTGAAAGCATTTTTAAAAGTACGCCATTACAAAATATATTTTTGGAATCAATGCATATATAAGGGTAAATAAGAATTGCACATGCAAATAATCTTTCTAATCTCTACATTTTAATTTCTGTTTCAGTCATTCTTTATCTATCTCAGATCTATTAGCGCTTTAACTAGTTAGCCTTCCCAGCGACAACTGCTTTGTGCGAAACGTGAGATTATTTTCCACAATATTAAACAACACTAAACACCCTCATCGAATGGATTGCTGACATAATCTATTGATTAGTTTGTAATTATGTTAAGCATGTTATTTAAAAATCTACTATTCTGGTTTATCAAGATCCTCCTCCATATTACTCATATTTACATATCATTTTCGTTTACTTTGTTGCAAAATATCGTGAGTTTGTTAAACAATTGATGCAATTATGTACCTACCTAAACATAATTTTTTATTGTGTTATGTTAGTAAGTTTTTCGTATGTGACAATTTATAATAGTCACTACACCACTTTGAGTTTTATCCAATTCTGTCTATTTAAAAATATACTTTATTATACTTATACTTGTGTAAACATGTATGCATGGTATTTATTATAATACCTCAATAATCTCTCGTACAATAAGTGTTATATCTGTTGGAAAGAAATAGCATAAATGTTACAGTAAATGATTAATATACACGTCGCACTGTCCAGTGAATCGATACTAGAAGGGCTTAAAGTTTATGCATAAAGGAATTGAAACTATCTTTTATATTGTGGTACAATTATTAAATAACTAATACGATTGTTTGAAAATACATAATTGAGAGAAAATTAACTTATTCAGTCGTGCATTTCATTTTAAAATGTTGATGAAAATCAAAGTGGCTTTGCCAAGTTTTGTTTTTTTGGTCATACACATCTAGTTAAACTGTCAAGGAAATCGTCCCTCATTACGATTCACCTGGTGAAATCCCCGGCGTTTAAATCGGATAAAGTATATCCTAGTTTTGATTTTTGAACTTTATAGTGTCAGCCGAGTCAATCAGTCTGGACCAAGTCACTAGGTATGTCCTACGAACGCATTTTGGACTCAAGTTGGTATGGTACCAATACTGCAACAGTGGAGATACCAACAGGGGGGTTGGGTAGGGTGGTGTGTGTTTGAAACAAATTGGGTTGCAAAACTAGAGATACCTACACACCACACCATAACAAGAAGTGCTACCTGGTACTGGTACAGTATTAAGTAGGATAAATTGCATTTAAGATACATTTGTGTAATAATGGTGCATAAATCGATACGCCATTGACCATCTTACATTTTTACGCTTACTAACTACCACGCCACGAGGAAAATCTTCTATCAGTTCGCAGTTTCCCATATATACTTTTCACATAATTTATGCGTATGCGTAGAGCTTGTAGCTTCTATGGTCCCTTTATTTTATTTGATTGCGCAGCGAAGCCTTCCTAGTATAACTTCGAATAGTTTGTCCTAGATTGTTAAAACGTGTGCAATATGTGGGTTCCGTTCAAGGCGTCAACTAGTGCTCAAACGCCAGCACTCAGCAGGTAAATAAAAACGTAAGCTTTCTCTATAATTGCCATTAATTTAATTTGTCTCTTATTTCGAATACGTCACTTTCGATTCTCCCATACTTAGGATTAAATAAACACATCTAATGATGTCAAAGAGGATCATTCAGCTCCTTTGAACTTTGACCCCCCGTTGACCCCCAGGGAGTCGCCCCCATGTACCCATCTTCGAACTTGACCGAGCTATGATCAATACCTACAATACCTATCTATTGGCGAAAACAGAATTTGAAATTTTTTTTACCTTCAAAAGTTAGAGCGTACACAAGAATCTGGGGACGGGCGGACGGAAGGACCAGACACTGAGACTACGACCATTTTTACAAAGGATCTAAATGATCCTTTATAAAAGTACCAAGGTGCTTACTCTGCAGCACAGTATTTACAATAAGTTTTTCGTGATTGATTCAAATGTGTATTAAGACATAGATACGCAGACATTCAATAGAAATTTGTGCTGTGCGCGTGAAACTAGTCATGTCAAAACCATGAGGAAATTACGTAGATGAAGAAGTAGATGTAGTTACGATGTCAATTACGATT
>JAHZNB010001216.1:0-12340 GCA_027744295.1 Callyntrura guangdongensis
AAATATAGAAAATAGATTACATTTTAATTCTTAAATATGACTAAACGTGGGATAATTGTCCATATTTAAGTGTTTTGGGACACACCAGCCATCATTAAAATTTGTATCCTGCAACCTTTTCTTCTTGCCTTCTGCTTTCCGGGATTTCTTCTCAATGCACCTCATCGGTAAAGTTGCTTTCCTCCTGCTAAAGTATGCAGTAGTAAATTACAACAAACCACTTACTTTCTCTGATTTTGTTTGTGTATCAAAGCCCAATTCAATAACGCTCTCTCTGACGTATCATACTTCCATTTTCCCCATTATTTTCTGCCACCCTCGCCGTACATATGGTAAATACAGTATTGGGACTAGTAAATTTCTTAATAATTAGATTTCAGGAGGTAAGCCTACAAATTAATAAATCCCTTGAGCGTCATTAGTAAACCACAGTACTTCAATAGCAAACGATGAAAACGGTAAAATGTGTTGTTGCTGGGATTGAATGTAATTGTACAAACATTGTATCTTATTACGAGAAACTAACTACATATTATGTTCTCGTGTATATATCAACGTGTTGTAGCTGTATATTTGCTAAAGAGTAAACAGTAATATGTTAATTCAGTAGTTTAGTGGCATGACGTCGTGCCACTATCGTAATAGGTAATACTTGTAAGAATTCATTGCGGTAAAGGTGAAATGTTAGTTTGCGAGAAAAGAGAAAAGAGAAATTCCTTTCTTAAATGTAAACACTGTGAAGGCAACACGCGGCATGCAGAGAAACCACAACATTTTACACTGGATGTGTAAAAATACATTCTTAACTTTACATATGCGCCTTAAATAATCAGTCTGTGTTCTTCCAAATTAATCTATGCGCATATGTCTCGTAGTATAGATGCTTGTTCACAAAAACTCGATTTTTGTTGTTTCTATCTCCGCTTTAAAAGCAGTAGTAGTGGTATATGTATATGTGTTTATTTTCGAGCTTGTGTGGTCTTGCTTTTTTACATGTTTAAGCAAACGTGTGTGGATCCTATTTGAACCAAGTCGGTTTTGAACTTTGGAAACTCTCATGTAGGCTCTTTGGGTGTCGTCAGTGGGAGTTGGAACATGGCAAAGTTTCTTATTATAGCATCAAACGTGCTACCGCTGCAACACGTAAGACAAACATGGAGAGGGAACGAACATGTGAGAAATTTTTGTTTCATCTTCCTTTTAAAGTTTGGATTCTTTAATTTTGTGTACATTTTCATTTAAAAGTAGCATACCCTTAATGTTTATGAGCGTGTTAACTAGTTAAAACATACATACACACATACGCTTGTGACATATGTAAGCGCATATAAGTGCAAATAAAATAAAGCTTTAATATTTTTTAATGGAAGACCAGTGTAACACTTTTGACTTCCATATTGCAACACAGTATAAACTTTAGCAGACACACAAAAGTCTCAATAATATACTTGTGAACCACTTGAGTCTGAGTGATTAATTTAAAAGTAGTAGAGGACGAGTTGTAGATTTTCCCAGAGTAACGTATGTCAACGTAAGTTGTAGTATGTCGTTACGAGCCAAATAAAGACAACACTTCTACATTTAATGTGTGTGCTAAACAGTATTTGACTTCTAGAAGTCCCTGGAAGTCATTAAGCTAAATGAATTCAAATAAAAGTTAGCTTGCCATAGATATACCTAACCTGAGATGGCTATTTGCCACGATAAAACTAATTTAGATAAGTTTAAAAATTTAACCTTTTGTCACCTTCTGAAGTTTTAGCGTAAATGTGTATATTTATGTACACTAATCAAGCTATTGGCCACAATGACGGTATGGATTCCACAGTGTAATGTTTAACTATGCTATAGTCTCCCATTGTCCATACCGATTAGCGCAAACAAAATGGGAAATTTTTAAACGTTATTGTGATTAGGTACGGGCGGCCTGACACTCGAAAACAAGTTAAATGCTTGCATACTAGCTGGTCGTAAATAATGAATGAATAAAGCATTATGACTACTTACTGTCTATTTGCTTACTCGTGCATTTATCAGTAGCAAAGTGGAATATAGCTCGAATTCACATATACATTACTGTAAACTTTTTTTTCTATTCTATAAAATGAAGTGAGAAAAACTCTATGAGAGCATGTTTTACTCCCCATTAGTTTCGTCCTTTTTTCTTAACGCGGAGAAAAACGTACAATATGTACATTCTTTACTCTCTGAAGCATTAGCCCGACGAAAGTGAAAGTGGTGAAAGTAAGCATAGCCGTATAGATCCTACTACCCGTTCAATCTTCCTCCCTGCTCTTTTTTCTCTTTCTCTCTTTCTTTCTGACTGGGTTAACACAAACTAATGTGGCATAAGATTTCCATTTCCAAAGATTAAGAAAAAGGAGGCAATGAGCAGAAGGGGAAAGGCTAGAATAAAGGCATATCAAACACGCAAGAAAGTATGGGGGATATGGTTTATGTAGTAGTTGTAGCACTATATAGTGATCTAACAGAAAATAAAAATGCTAGAAAGAAAATAGTTGCTGCTGTGGCGGCCACCACTTTATTCTATACCCCAACCAAAAGATTCAGTGCCCACACCAGAGTGAGCCCATTAACTATTCGTGGCAAGTGAGAGAAAATGTTGTGGTCATAAAAGGTAATGTTTGTGCTCGACAAGAATCAAAGATCAAATCATTAAAAATTTAGTTCTCACCGTGCCGGCATTCATTTCATCTTACAGAATTCATGGAGAAAGGAGTGAAGTGAATCTTGTGGAAGGAAAGAGAAGACAAGCTCGAAAACTGATGAGAGGAGAAAGTCGAGAACAAGCACCGCAACTAAGAGAGAGAGAGAGAGCGCGACTGTGTGTGTGTTTGTGAAAGCGTTCTTAAAATTACTTCGTACATACTTTGGTAGGCACACACAAGCCTACCATCATTTCACCTTCTCTGCATTATACATCCATGTACCTATTTATCTACATTATTCTGTATCTTCTACCTTGCTCCGGTCGCAATCTTCAATTTTGGTCCACTGGTACTTTGTTATTTTGAACTTATTCAATCCATTCATACAGTACGTCACGTACTAAGCTTAACGTCCTTTCATCTTACTACATATTACCAAAAGGACACCCAAGGAGAAAGACCGGAGAAGTAAGTATTTAGTTATAACCAGTAAAAAAACTACACACATACATGCGGCTTACGAGTATGTTGCTCATTCATGTTTGGTGTGCACAAAAAAGTTAACCATTCACGTATAGGTACATCAACCGCACTACACTAACAACACCCACCCCCATTTTATCTCTCTAGAAAAGCGAGAATAAAAAAACAACAGAAAAAATTACTTCGATGGTTATTATACGAACTTCATTTTTCTCTTCATATACATGCAGATCCACATTCACAATAATAGACACACGTCCAGCCAACTACAATTTAGTTATGTATAATGCAGTTGTTTAGTTAGTTTCCCATAAAATGCCTCTACACCTTGATAGATACTGTGTAACAACTACCAGAGAACAAAAATCCTTTTCTACCTTTCTTCGCATCTTCCTCTTTCGTAAGTGCTTCAAACTGTTTAATAGTCGTGTGGGCTTTGTTTCCCTGTTTAAAAAAATTGGACTTCGTGTCCCAGCCAAACCAGTGGATTTTTTTACTAGACACCACCTCCCTATACACCACATAGCATACCTTGTATATAGTGGTAACACATGCCCTATCGTTTTAATAGCTTTGTGAAGGGGGAGGGACTAAAAATAAACCATAAGTAGAAGAGGACTGAAAGAATAGAAAAAACGTGATCTGTACAAGTTTAGCTGAAAGGGAAAGCGAAATATTAAAAAACAGAAACCTGTTCCCTATGCATGTAATATATATCTCTCCTTACGGTACACAGCGCTGCCTTATCTTTGATCTTTTCGTAGAAAGACGCATTCCTCATAGAGGATACAAACAATATGGAACAATAAGTTTGCGAAATTCTTGCAAGGTTCTACCTGAGCAAAAAAAAAGTCAAGTGTACCTTCCGTACCTTTAATAAATGGACGACGGGCGACCGACAGGAACAACAATGGAGAAAGGCAGGCACTCGGAAACAATAAAGTTGCTGCATCATCCATATAATATTCGAGACACTGTAGCAAAAGACTCAAAGACAGGATCAGTTGCGTTCAGTTTGTAAAACACGTTAGCGTACACATTATAATAAACAGAGATACTGGTAAGGCACGTACAACCAACGGATGCATTAGTGCTCCCTTCGTCGTCAGTCCATGTTTACAAACATCGCCATCAGAGCGGCAGGGAAGTAGAACGGGAGAAGGGAAAGTAAAAAGAAAATGGAAAGTTGAACTGAATGTTAAAATAGATAGATAGAGAGGGGCCAATCACTTTGCCACCATTTGTTACCCACCTTGGTTCATACCCATCAAAGGTGAAAGCTCGCATCTCATTCTTCTTGATTTTTTTTCAAGCCGTCTCTCCCATCCCTGTATTTAGCCAGTGTTGTTTTCTTCTTGTCGTGCTTTTGATCTTACCCTGTGTATGTACAAACAGAGAGTGAATCGTATTGCCTTTTTACACGTCTACTGCATATAATATTTCTTCCGATTACCTTTTCCCTTTAAATTTATGTCAGAAGGTATTTCAATCCTAGTTGTACACAAAACCCAACGTGGTACAAGTGAATCATCAAGTCGAGAGGAGTATGTGTGTGTGTGTATTTCACTCCAGTTGTATAAGTATTTGCTCAATCGGGTCTTGTTCTTTTCATAGGGAAAGTAGTGCAACCATTGAGTTAACCGGGTTCGTTCGTACCCAGTGTGCTGTTTGTATTGTGCCTTCAGTTTGTCATCCAATCCTCCTTACATCATTTTTCCTTTGTACTCTGTACTCTCCAGTTTGCCAGTTATTCAGGTGGGAATTTAATATCGAATCAGATTGCATCACCTTTCAAATAGACTCTCAATCTACCGTTTGGCCGGTGGCATTTGAAAAAAGTAGTCGTTTTAGTTGTTTGGTTAGTTCGACGTCAAAGTTGACTTGGGTTTGTTTTTGTGTACCCACAGCTATTACTGCACAGAAATATAACATTGTTGTGATGCCATAGTCATAACACGGTAGGTAGACAGACAGGTTATGAGCAGAACATACACAAAGGCCCAAATACAAACAGGTATACTACATATTACCCCCGTCTCATCATTTTAAAGCTTCGAAGTACCGTTCCCCCGCACCGAGTGCAAAAGAAGTTCATATAAGTAAAGAGGAAAACAATGTGGAGAGGAAGTCATAGTGTTTCTTCCTTTACATTTTATTCCGCTGGAGCATTAAAGAGAAGATAACCGGATGTGATAGAATAGCCGGATTTTGGTATCCAATCTGGAGAAAGCCGACCATATAATGTTTGGTTCGTTATAAATGCGGTAACAGAAGCGGTTATTGGTGAAATTGCTTCCTCATAGAATAGACCGAAACAACAACAGAAACCGAAAAGCGGTAACATATATATACTGCATATCAGATATAATGTCCTCTAACTGGTTTATTGGTTGGTCCAAAAGTATCCCGTAACTACATACTGGCATGTGTATTCACTAGAAAGGCCCGCAAAATATTGTGCTGTTGCTGTAATAATATCACAAGTCAGAATACTTGAGGCCGCGATCTCTCACCTCACTCACCTCCTCCTCCTCCTCCCTCTATTTCGCTCGTTGAATGCTGCTCACTTGACTTGAAAATAATGCCAAGATTTTGCGCATCCTTCCTCTAATCTCGGACGTGTTTTTCATTGAAACCCTCATACAAATTGCGGGAGTAGTTTGGGTTGCTACAATAAATGTAGCGTATATCCAGCATGTTTACTCCAACAGCCAGCAGATTACAACTGCCGCACTTCCTTCAGTTGTACTTTTGTTCTCCTCTAAGCGATCATTGGAGTCGAAGAAAACTTACATATTATTATTATTATATTATAAGAAGAGAAAGCGTCCAAAACAGGAAAGCAAGCAAACAAACAAGGGGAGAAGATGAGTCGTGCAATGTGTGCATTGTTTTCATTGTGCCGTAGTTCCGGGACAAGAAGTTTTCCTTGATCGCACACATCTTCACTTTACGTTTTTATATAAAAAAGCAACTTGTTTTATCGGTAATAGTATTCCTCGTAAGGAAAATACCAGGCTTTTTTACTAAGAGAGTCTATGGGGACTCTGAAATACCCGATCGGGATCGCGTATTTTGGGTCACACTCATACTTCTACAACATAATAACATAGTTGCGCCGTGCACTATTAGAAACAGAGAGAGAGGGGGAGTGCGAAAGTATGATGTTGATGTTGGTAGTAAAGCCCAAAAGTACACAGTAGTGCACAAAACTATTTCCCTTATTGCTTTTACATTACATTAGATTGTTTGTGCTACATCCTAACTGGGAACATTGTCAGCGTTGTTAGGTATGGTGTTATCAACTTTGCTATTTTAGTCATTACTTTAGATCCTGAGTGACCTGACGGTTTTCTTCATGCAATGGTGTGGTGTTACATACATTGCGGTCCTAAGAGCAGAGCCGTTAAACGCAAAGGGGAGAAATAATCAGTGCCAATCTTTATTTTTTGGAAGACGTTACCGGAAATGAATGTGGGTAAGTGATAAATCAAATTTTGAGAGTTTACTATCACCAGAGAAGGAAAATATTGGTGAATTGGATGGTATATTACAAATTTCAGGTTGAAAATACTCATCAAACCTTGTGGTCGTCAGTGTCATCCTGAGAGAGGGGAAAAAACTTTGAAAAAAATCTCTCATCTGCGCAGCATTGTCTTGTTTCAAAAAAAGAGAGTAGAAAAGGGAAATGGATTTGCTTCCGGGACTAAGTTCTTTAATTTGGAAAAACAGCTCCAACGCAAAATCTCTTACGACCACAACCAAAATGAAAACACTTTTGTTTTTAATTTTAATCGTGCACATTAAACCAAGCTCCTTGCTGGAACGAAACTCTTTAAAAGTGCCGCAGCATCATCAGCAGCATGGAGAATGGCAAGCGAGTAGAAAAGTAAACAAAGTAACGTTGTTGCGGAAAGACCCGGACGCTTCTCTGCTCCGTTCAACCATTCATTTCTTTACAGCTGCAACAGCAGAAACCGCTCATTATAGCCACGAGCCCGTTCTAGATGAAAACAAAGAAAAATTCGGTGAGACGACAAATTTGCCGCGAACTGCAAACAGAGTTGTCATTCAGGATGACCCTAACGAGACAGCCGGAAAGAGAAATGGGATGAGTATGAGTGATAATAATGACAAGAAAGACGATGACAGACGAAAAACCACAATAGACCCATCAACCTTTGATCTCACTCTCCCCACCATTACGTCAACACTTTTAAGAAAAAGCAGCCAAGAGCGAAAAAGATACACTCGGAGTTTTAAAAATGTTACACATAACGAGAAAAACGATGATTTAACAAATGCTGGGGTTGGGAGTGGTCTGAATAGGGTAAAAAGTCATTATGAAAAATACCACGGGTTGATACTTGGAGATCAGAGGGAAAGAAAAAGGGAAATTTTTGCAGAGCAAGTATCACAACCGGTAAAGAACGGACGAGAAGAAGAAGCTATTGAGAGTTTTCAAAAATCCTTTGTTAACGGGAACGACATATCTGTATCAGAAGCTATAGCATTTGTCGGGATGGATATGGGAATTCTTGAAAAGTTTGAGAAGGGACCAAAATCCTTATCCAGTAAAAAAGAGGAGGAAATAGACGACAAAAAGAGCGTTCAAGGAGACAAACAACTTTCTCCATCAGAGCTCGGGGATGAAAATAATGACATAAAAATGCATGACTCAGAACATCATATTTCCAGTACCGCTGTCAGAACAAATAATGTAGTTACTGCGACGAACAAAAATCTAAAAGGAAGCATTCGTATTGACGGGACGGTGAATGATGGTACTGTTGTCTCATCTAGAATCCATGCTGAGCGAGGGGATGCGACCACTGTTAAAGAGGATGAACAAGTAGCGGGGACTATTAGTATAAGAAAAGATGACGAGGAGTCTGATGGTGATCATGATGACGGAGCAGTGAAGCAAGAGGTGGAATTTGACAGAAGTGTTGAAGGAGCTCCTGAAGGCATCGATTCAATAGAAAATGTTTCATCCTTCCATTACTACGACTCCGTCGCCGGTAATGATAAGAACAACAACTTGCACGAATCTCCTCGTTTTAACCAGTCCTCTAGACTGACTTTTGCGAGCTCGGCAGATTTTGACAAGACTGGCAGCAGGAGGAAAAGTGTTGGTGGTGGTGTTGGCGGCAGCGGTGGACCTGATTTTGTGGAGTCGGCGGCTTCAGCAGCATCCACTGCCTCCGACGATGAAGTGAAGCTGTACAGGCTTGTTCAGAGGCTGCTCAAGGAAAGTCCTCTAATTGACGGGTAATGTATGTGCATGTTATCTCACTTTGCCTTACTTTTCTCTTGATTCTCTTCAACAGGATCAACTACTCATATTTATGCATGACAGATAGTCTCTCTTCAAGAAGTAGGAAAAGAGGTAAAAAGGCAAACAAAATAGAAGTAAAAAAGTAAGTGTAGAAGAGATTTTCTAAGGATTACACCGCCCGCCAAAGTCAGTTTCCATGTTTAGTTTGAGTCATTTCCCTTCTTTTCCCTGGTTCGGCTTCTTGCTCGGTAGTTCATCATCTTTTGCTCGGAGCTGACTTTTCCACTAGTTTACTAAAAGCTCATGATAGGTTGTGCACTCGTGCGTTTTCTATGTGTATTCATCATGTGCATATGCCATTCTCCATCGATTTATGGATTATAAATGGATCTTTTGATGTATTTGAAAAGGCTGTTTTCGCTTCTTTTTTACTAGTTATTTTCGCTTGTACCTCTCTCAACCTGTTTTAGTCATTTGTCTGCGCAAAATTCAAATATCAACGTAAAAAGTTTGAGAAAAATAGTACGTAGGTATACGTTTTCGTTTCGGTGGAGTTCTTTGTTAATGTGACGGTGAGGGAAGAGTGGCTTGTGATAACACCGTTTTTTCATTTCTTCTATGTAAACACTAATAAAAGCACTACAATAATGACTGAAATTTTTATGCAAATTAATGCAAAGTTTACTAACATAATAATAATAAAATATACTTACCGTCGCGCTACAATGAAAATATTAACTATTCCTTACGTTGGCAAGGCTTGTAATTGCAAAGGAGTTTTCAGTCGTTTTTCGTTTTCGTAAAATAGAAAGAAAATATGACAGTAATAATAGAGCAGTGTACCGGGCCGATTCTTAGAAAAGACATTACCTACCTGCTCTTGCTTATTTGATATTGCATACGATTTTCTTTTCAGTGAAATTAAACATTTACTGGTTTCAGTTACACTTACGATTACCGACATACATAATAGTGGTTAACATTAAGTTGTTCATTCCAGTCTATCAACACACGACTTAAAAAACAGATATTCACAAAAAATCCAGTTACATACATTTCAAAAGCTTGGCTTTTGATTTTTCCGTACATAATGCATATACATGGACAGACGAATCTATGTAGATACGGATTAAGAATTTTTTTATCATGCATACCGTCATTGGGGTACCACCCTATCTAAAAAACTTAATATTTTATAGAATATGTTAGGAAGCTTTTATCGAAAGTTTCGTACCTGTATTCTTTAAATCTTTACTTTTACAATTATTTGTAGGTGGCATATAGTTAACCACAGAGGGAAAGTTGATAAATCGCCCCTTTTATTATGACAGTTTAATTCATGGAGAAAAGCGATTAATTATAGAAGTAAACAACATCAGAAAGGCCTTCTAGAGATTTTGTATAGTTGATGAATATACAAGCATACAAACAATCAGATATAAAAATATACTCCCATAATTACACTTCAAAGTATATTTGTTTACGTAATACTGTTATATGTACTTACTACTTACACTTATGATATTGTTATCTATATTGAAATATAATTCTTAGCATATATTATAACTTACCTTTTAGCTCTTAAATAAATTAAATTTACAATATTTCTGATGTAATACAAACAATAGACCATAGATTAGCTTGCTATCAGTAATTGGGATATATGCAGATNTTCTTAGCATATATTATAACTTACCTTTTAGCTCTTAAATAAATTAAATTTACAATATTTCTGATGTAATACAAACAATAGACCATAGATTAGCTTGCTATCAGTAATTGGGATATATGCAGATTCTTTTTTCTTCCCTTGAAAATTTTTTATTCCCTTTTTACTAGAGGGACGATTTATAATGACTTTTCCAAGGAATTAGACTACCATAATCAAAGGGACAATTTATCAATATTCCAAGCACGGAAGCAACTATTCCTTTGTAGTTTGTAGTTCTGTAGTCTGCTTATGTCTGTTTTCCAAATCACGTACTAAATCCCTATCATACGAATACTAAAAATGTTGCAATGCAAGTGGCACCCGCAGAGGAGGTAATGTGGTGTAATTAGGAGTTCTTATGATATGTTCACTATGATCTCGTGATTCGTGATCAGTATGATATTACACTTCTTCGTTTTTCCACATACCGACGCAATAACTCGAGCACCAAAACCAAATTTACTTTAGGATATTACTTACTTTGAAGTTATCAAGATATGTACTTTTCCAACGGCGACACTTTAAAATGATGTATGCAGTGTGACATACTTGCCTAGTTGAATGTACAAAGTTGAGTGGGGGGTTTTCTTTGTATACTATTAATCATTTATCAGCCCTATGCCGGAATAATAAAAAATGACAGATTACTTCGTGTAAATTCTGTAATCATTTCTGGAACTAATAAACTTGCAGTAAATTTGGAAACATTTTAATTACATGACAATGGCACAATGACCTCCTCTGTCTACGTCATAATATTAAGATAATCTCCAAATGGTTTTATACGCATTTATTATTTTTGTATTACAGACACAACGATTTACCTTGGAATTTGAGAAAGTTCTTGCATGGACAACTTCTGGAATTCAATTTCAATTCAGATCTACGGTCTACTCCTCCGTGGTCCAACAGTGCTTGGTCTCACACTGATCTCCCTCGTTTACGTCGTGGGTTGGTGGGTGCTCAGGTATTTCTATTTGTTACCGTGCCATTATAATAGTGTCTGCACGCACCTATGGGATTGGAATTTCAATCGAAGACATAAAAAAGAAAAACGATCTTTTGAGTACAATGATTTCATATTATTATAATACCAACTATTTACACAAAAGCATTGTTATGAGCTTATGGGCTGTGTACGTTCTTGTCTTGTCTCTTCTTCAGTTCTGGGTGGCTTATGCACCTTGTGAGTCTCAAAATCACAATGCAGTTCAAATAACTCTAGAGCAGATAGACTTGATACGAAGACTCATTGCCAGATATCCGGAGCACTTAACACTGGCATTATCTGCGGACGGTAATAATACAACACGCTATCGCGTAAATTTTCTTTTATGACACGCCCATTCATGTAGTGGTAAGTATCAGAAAAAGAAATAAAATATTTATCTCCAGTAAGGAATCTGGGACATTCTCCCTGTGATTCTTTTCTCCAAGCTTTCCCCCACTCTCCATCCTTCCAATATATGTTGTTCCCATAGCCTCCAGTCCCTTGTTTTCTTAAGAAGATCGCATCCGTGTCATAGTATGTGCATACTACATAAGATGACAATCTTATAGCATAAAGATGCTAATCTCTTACCCCTCGTTCTCCATTTGTCTAAATAAATATTGGTTCTCCAGTGTCCTTTTTCTTCAAAAACAGACCATTGAACATATTTGACTCGTCGAAAATTTGTTACTACCAACGACAGTTTATAAACTAGTCAAATTGTTACCTTGTAAATTATATGAAATGAGACCATGAGTGGTCTCGGCCTCAAATGATGTTTGGGTGAAGAAGGATGGGGAACTCTGAAAATATATGTATGCATTAAGAATTAAGATTGCCATCTCCAGTTCATGTAGTATGCATATATATACAAATATTATGAAACAGATTTGGTTTTCGAAAGAAAACGGCCGGGGCAATGAAGATGGGACAGGTCTTGGGAAGGAGAGCATGGGAAGCGCTTCGGAGGAAAAGAACCACCTCTGAGTGGGGAGCAAAGGGCATCGAAGTATAAAGGCCGGTAACGTTGGTAACAACGTTTACGCTCAGACAATGAACCATTCAGAGGTTTTGAAGATGGCATGGTATTCATATTAAACAAGCTATTCTATGTCCCTGTGATTATGTCAGGGCGGATTCTGCTCGTCCAGGTCAGAAACCGGAGCATGGAGGACTTACTGAATTTGGACGGGTATGTTTTATTCTAT
>JAHZNB010001217.1:0-12220 GCA_027744295.1 Callyntrura guangdongensis
ATTTATAACTCGGTTTTTCACAGTATACACAGCACAAAAAATAATTCGGGTCGTGTTAAAGAAAACTTGCAACTTGTTTTGGTGAACAAGTACATCAATCAATTTGGATGTCAAAATAATAAAGATGATTTATTTAGAGGCATTAACTCTTAGTTTTAATTCAAATTGTATTTTGCTTGTCGTACAACCCAATAATGTTTTGTTCATGTCTGTAAAAGGTTTAAACTAAAACAAAACTCACAATCAGACTGATGTACTTGTTCACCAGAACCTAAGTAAGCAGAATATCAAATTTATGTTTAGAAAACAACTTTTATCTAAGTGGTTCAGAGTCTCAAAATAAGTCGCTAAACAGTTCATTTGATTTGGGCTACTAAATTCAGGTTAGTCCTCAAAGTCATATTGGTACTTTGTAAATGGGACGAAATAGATTCAATGGCTTCTAAAAATATTATAGGCCAAAAGTTTAGTTGAAAATACCTCCTCAGTTCAGTTTTATTCAAATTTGCATATCGAATAATTTTGTTTGGCTGGCAAAATCGTTTGAATTACAATTCAAATTTAATTTCTCAAAAACCATTGACCAAAAACGTTAGGTTTTGTGCCTCAGTTAAAGCTTACATATTACCTTTTCGGTGTGACTAAATACCACATTTATGAAAGTTTACTTTTACGTTTTTTGCAACACGGCCAGTGCGGAGAATCCTGTTTCGTGCCATATGGGGCTTTATTTTTCATCAATTTCGTCCCAAAGAATAGATAGTTTGGATATGTCAGTTACTGCCAGTAACGAAATAAATCAACGCTACTATGGTCTAAGGTGATTTCAAATCTAAGATTTTTTTCAAAATTATATATAAGATAACTCCGGAGACAAACACGGTTAAAAACAGATCGTGTAAGAGGATTTCGTACACAATCACAAATAAGGCCTAAGTTTGTACACGATTTGATATACCTGTTCCCCTACTGCTCCGCAGTCACTCGTGACGGACATAAAAAGTAAATAGACGGCAATACATTACAATAATTTATATTAATACAATTATATAACCAATTTTTGCTACTTTGAAACAAATTGTGTAATATATGTTTGCGTCCAAGTGTACAGGAAACAACCTCAACATTTCATTTGCTTGCAAAAATATCGGAAGGAGAACTCTGTGTAGAAATCATCTACACATGAGAAAGCATGTTGCTGAAAAGCATCAAAACTAAAAGTTTCCGAACAAAAAAAGCCGCCAACTGTACATGACTTTCCAATGAGCCAAAAACCAAGAGAACTTTATATACATCTATTTAATAAACATTACAACTTGGAAGCAGTTCTTAACCGAAAATGTTTTTGAAATTCCTTTTCGTTTTATATTTGTTGTCACAAAATGGAACAAGTTGTCACAAATTTGAACTTAAAAGGTATACTCATGTGCTTGAAGATGAAACTGATTTGTGGGACAATGACGCCGAAATAATTAAAGCTGCTAAGTTGTTCTACTCCGAAAAGACAATACCTTTTGAGACAAATTTATTGAATTTGTTGTTGGCTCCTTTCTTTAACCAAAACTGTTTTGTTGCTTACCATAACTTTATACACGTCAATCTACCACCCAGCGAATTCCCAGTGTTAGTACGTCGTGCCGTTCCCGGCATTCTCAAGAAACAAATTGGCAACCGTGCCAAAGGGTTAATTGAATTAGTCTGGGTTCCTGCAGAATTCGTTGCCCTGACATGGAACAAAACTAAAGCAACATACCCCTGTCCAACGTCAAAATTCTTGAGTAAAATCCAACTGAATTCTGAAAACTATCAGGAGGACTTTTGCATTCAGTTGGACTATCTCAAGTTTTCCTCTGCGACAAAGCCTTGGAACTGTTTTGTTCACGTGGACATTTTTCCGCCGGAGTTTGTCATACGGGATGGTAGGAATCTGCCATACCCAAAGCTATTCAAGTACAGAAAAGTACAGGCAAACGTTCCTTCGTCAGTTCAGCAATTTCAGTTACTTGTCGCCGAAACAAAATTTCGTTTGGAAGAAAGCAATTCAAGAATTGCTAGCTGGATGGGAAATATTGTCGGTGTCGGTTATAGTAAATCGCCTTTCAAAATTGCCCTGTTTGCAGTACTACGCATTAATGTTAAATCTCGCTTCGATTCTGGTATAGCTACCGTAGTAGACATATTGAAACCTTGCTTGGAATGCTATGCTGACGTCTCTAGGACTTCCCTTGAACTCTCAGACTGGAGTTCATCTTCTGTCGCCACTCTTTCACAAACAGCGAGCACAACATCAAATGAAATCCGTTCATGGAAAGTCTTAAACTTTGGCCAGCAACGAACTGAGAGAGGCATTATAAGAAGCATTCAAAAATGCAAACCAGATTTTCTCAAAACTGGTCGTTCCATTGCAACATCGACAGCACTCATTGGAAGTCATGAGGAACGTTTCCATCAAGCAATTGCCCATGTAATAAGGAGCCTCATGGGCAACTATTCCATTCATATGGCCAAAGGCCTCTTCTGTAATTCTGAACGAGTTGTGTCTTCTGGCAAATATTACAACCGGTTTGAAGTTGGGTGGAGCATTGATGCTATCCAGAAAGACAGGCTAACTACTACATATGCTATTCTACTTAGCAATAAACTATCTCGTCTCCGCTTTATCACTTGCGGAGAACGCGGCACTAGTCCATTTCCGGTCAAAGAGCTCTTCCGGGTTTATGACAGGTACGTTTGGCTGTTCTTGGGAATATTCGTCGCCGTTCTATCCGTGCTGATTTGCAGAGATTCAGGAAAAGCCAGTACAAAAGGAATAATCTACCATTTGATGTCAATAGTAAGGGTGCTTGTAGAGCAGCGTCAACCGTTTTCTGATAAACTGATTCAAGACGCTCGGATGAGGTGCATTGTGAGTGGATTATTGCTGGTAGCGGTCGTTCTTAGCAACGCCTACAAAAACACAAATGTCTACAAAATGGTACAACCCAGACAACCGATACGATATGAAAATTTGGCTGATCTCATTTCCGACAATTACACTGTGTATACAAGAACGGCCGAGTTGATGTACTCTTATTCGGAACGTCATGAAAATGTCATGAATCTCACGAAAGAGTCACATTCAATCTACAGTCCATCTTTCTATCCTGCAATGTGGGCAATATCTGAACTTAATTTTCTTAAAAGCACATCTGTATTTCGGGAAGACGATATCAGAAAGAAACTCTTTAATGTCAGTCGACTTCATCCTGCTACAGAAACAATCTTGTTGGAACCGTACAGATACGGGTTTTTCAGGTTTACAGACAAGAGTCCGGAAGCAGAAGAACAACTCCACAAAATGTACTACTGGAGAGAGGAATTTGCATTGTTTATGGAATTTGCTGCTTGTAACAAAACTGCTGTGATCCTTCCGGAAATATTGTGTCACAAATTTGAACGGAACATCAACAGACAAAATGGGAGTAGTTTGATTACTCACATTGGAAAAGAAGTATATTCATCACTGCAAATTGGTTTGAATTTGCATGGGTTCGGCGATCTTCATATAGTTGGACGGATACAGGGAATTATGCAATCCGGCATTTTAGAATGGTGGACCAACTACTTGGGAAATGGGGGTGCGTGGGCCATGGCCAAGTCAAGTGCAGCTTTAACGCCGCCAAGTATGACAGGAAATATCTTGGTTATATTTTTTGTTTGGTTGGTTGGGGTTACGCTTGCTATACTTGTGGCTTTTGTAGAAGTTCGTAAATATATTTGGATGTTGTATTTGAAAGGTAACATGCTACGTCCTTACCAAGTTAACCAGCATGCAAACAGGTACAACGGATGACATTCCACTTGTCAGTGTGATCTTCGGTATCAAATTTAAGAATGTTTTAAATGAATAGTATTAATAATGAATAGAATAGTTAATAATTTGTTAGTAATTTGATGTCATAATTTAGTCACAGTAAATACTGTTAAAAGTCGTCAGAAAAATCCAAACGGTCTGTTCTCATCTTATTTAATGGTTTATTGTTAGAGCTAATAAGCATTTGGCATCTAAACTTAATATGCCACTTTAAGGTTTTATTGTGTTGTACATGGGAAAAGTAAAGAAATGTCTTTCCTTAAGGATTTTTATAAATTTGCACAAGTCAATACATATGCACAACGCTTGCAAACTAAATGTTGTAACCGTAATACAAACTTAGTTATAAATGTGATACGTTTATAAATTTGTGATTTTGAATAAAATATTATTTACACCACAATACAGTTAAAAATTCATGAGGTTAGTATTTTTTAAACCAGCTGTTTTTAGGAACACTAGTGTGGAAATTTAAAATGGTACGAAAGGTTGGATGCGAAGCAATAGGTACTGAAAATATTTGTATATCANCATGCGAAGCAATAGGTACTGAAAATATTTGTATATCAATTAGAGTGTGTCAGTCAAGTTGTTTGGCTTGCAAGCCCGAAACATATTTGTTGCTCTTGTGAAAAAGGTGTTAAATATTCATCGTGTTCATCGTTCTTATTGCAATCTTTGCACAAAACTTCACTGTTTAATTTGTCCGTGATGATTATGCGTGTCTGTTCTCTGATGGAAAGTTATTATTGTGTTGCAATTTAGTGTAATTGAATAACGTAATCATTGGGTTTTTTAAAATTAAGTAATTATGCCGATAACTGTACAACTTTGTACGTACGAAATAAAAACTAATTCTGTTTTGTTTTATCATAATAATGGTACATGCCCGGTCTTTTAGTTAAACTATCAAGTGGAAATAAAAATTATTATATCTTAACAGCAAAACTCACCGAATTTAAATAGCTTAAGTTTGGGATGCTTCCTGTTGCATCTGATGGAAAGATATCTTAAAAATATTTATAAATAAATTATTCATTTTCATAGTCATTAATTTTATTATTGTGTTGCAATTTAGTGTAATTGAATAACGTAATCATTGGTTTTTTTTAAATTAAGTAATTATGCCGATAACTGTACAACTTTGTACGTACGAAATAAAAACTAATTATGTTTTTGTTTTATCATAATAATGGTACATGGCCAGTCTTTTAGTTAAACTATCAAGTGGAAATAAAAATTATTATATCTTAACAGCAAAACTCACCGAATTTAAATAGCTTAAGTTTGGGATGCTTCCTGTTGCGTAATTGCGTTTCGCTGTGACGAACGCTTCGTTAATTTCAAATACTTAGCTTCTGATCACTTGACGAACCTTCGTTTGTAAGATCAAAGCTAGTCGCGCCCAGATCAACTTGCAAACCTTACAAAAAATAAATAAACTTATACAAATAATATTGCTTTTTGCAGGTTGGTTCATCTTGTTGTTCCAACTTTCAGCGTTATTAGTGATTCATAGTCCTTCGTTTTCATAATTATTAAGTAGCTTCAGAGTCATCATGAACGTACGTTGACAACATGTAATAATGGAAGTTTTCAATTTGCAAGTTAAGACTTCTTATCGGTAAATGGGCATCTTCGCAATTAATTTTTTTCCTGATAATTACTAATAAAATTGACTGTCTACTATAATATGACAACAAAAAATAAAGAATTTGTAGCATGTATATAAATAACATATTTTTTCGTGTGAATTCCTTATTGATCAGTTTACTAATGTATATTTTTAAAATTTTAAAAAAATAAACAGCACGTTGCAAAGCCTTTACGATATAGAACGCCATAGTATCAACTTGTTTGTTGATTGATTATTGATTACATACCTACAATTTATTATGATAATTGTTATCTTAATTACTGAAATAATAATTACAACTCATAATTATCAGTGTTTTATTTGATTTTAACAATTATCTTTTCTCCCTAAAAAAATATTCAACCACCACTTTGTCTTAGCTCGCCTCGTACTGGTTCGACTACCACTTCTGCACTGACTTGTTCTTGCTTGCGTTCAACCAATGAGCCACTGCCTACTTACATATTTCATACTATCTAATACTCATACACAATATAGACATTTACGACAAATTCCATAATAATCGCTATTCCTTCGACACATTTCAATACCAGCCTCCACCACACTATTAAATACTAGTAATACATTTTTTCTGATTCTTCTGATATTTTCTAATATTTGAGGTCAGCAAATAGGGTTCTAATGTGGATATGATATCAGCTCAAGCATATTAGTAGTTCCTATCCGATAACAGAATTCGTTGATCAGATCAGCGATTGGACAGCACTAGTGGAATCCGCATAGTGGCTTGTCCTATAAGGGACCTTGGAAGCAGGCTCGTACCTTTAACCATTAATGAGAAAATCGAGAGATAATTGAGAAAAATATAAGAAAAACTGTTTCGTCTCACTTCCCCCAAAATGTTACCTGCACTGGCCACACAGCTAAGGAGAAACAACAACGCATCAAGGATGCACCAGCTAATAGGAACGCGATGCTTTTAGTTGCTGCTGATCTATCCTGTTTTACACATACGCATACTCGCATTCTCTGCTTTATTTGCAGAAGCAGCGAAAAAAAGTTTGCTGCTGTTGTGCTGGTTGGTAGTGCAGAACACGAGGCAGATTCTGCATGTTTGCCTCCAAGTCGTGAATGACTTGGAATGAATGAATGAGGAATATCGTTTCAGTTACAGCATAACAAGTGCTACAGAGGTTAGCATCAATCCCCGCTTCGAGCTTCGCCTTCCTTTAGTCATTTTGAGTTTCACATCCGAAGTTTCAATGTAAATTGTTTTTGTAGCACAGTTAATTCTTTTCCGTTTTGAGTATAGTTTGTAACGAAAGAAACAACCGCTTAAATAGTTTCATTATTTCTTGTATTTTGGTCCGTTGTAGTAGTCAGCTGTTGTCGGACAGCTTGCTATTAAAATTGGTTGTTTGCATAGGCTGCGGAACAGGGGGGATGGAGGGGTCAAATCCCCCCTGAAAATTTATTTTAACATTACAGGAGAGGGAGCCTAATACATTACAGGATAGGGTTGACCCCCCCTGAACATCTCCTGTTCCGCAGCCACTGGTTGTTTGTGTTGATATGTAGTGGTACTGTTGTAAACTGTAAACGCAGAAAAAACCGTAAGTAAGCTGGGAAACATTTGCTGTCCATTTGTTGTTGTTGATGATGCATTGCTAATAGCTATTAATAGTTTAGCACAAAGAAAACGCAACAAACAAACGAAACAAAATAATACATCGGCGTATAACGGAGGAACATGAGCTGACAGTCGGCAGCCAAGTAAAAGATATATTCACAGAGTTATAATATTGTCAGGTTGATATTTTCGTATGGGATGGTTGTTGAAGTTAATTTTAATCAATTGATACCATCAAATACTACTGTTGTAGTGCAAATACAAAACCTTTGGTTTAGGCAAAATCAAAGACTAGAATCCAAGTTGAAAGATGTAACGATGTATATAGTGTGGTGACCAGTTAAATACGCCTATTTTACCTTCTCATTATATTGTGTGTTGTGATTACGTCAGCACTCAGCAGGAATTTTTTCCCATTGCTATTGGTCAAGGCTTTTGGTATAAGAGCCGCGAGGTTCTTAGTGTTCTTAAAACCTCAAAAATCAAATGGTATTCACCCGAACAACTGCACACTTAAAAGAAAACCTAAATATATAAAACAATTTTAGAAAAATTCGGGATGACAAACAGACCGACGATGTGCAACCAAAGTGCCAAACAGAGCCACCTCTTAAAAATGACTTATAGTCATCTTTAAATATGAGTAGTCCAAATATTTCAGGTCAAGTAATGTATTGATTGACTGCATACGTGAAGACCTTAGGGTTTTCGAGTGAAACAACGCTAAAAATCTGTGACCCCAAACATCCGGTGGAGCCACGGAATTTGAAGTGTCGAAGTTACAGGCGGAAAACCCTCGGATTTTCGGTCAGGGAAACGAATCTATATTTTATTTACTATTGTATTTACAAAAAACGACTTAAAGAGAAAGCAGACAATGAGGTGAATCATTTTACTATAGACTCTCCATGTAACAAGGTGCATTTTCAGCCAAAGCAGGTACAAGATGAAAATTTGGATGACCATGATGATTCATGCATTCGTGCGAAATGTTATTCATGTATTCCAGGTGCCGCACAAAAAAATAAAGTAATTCCAACACAAAGTGAACACGAACGTTATTGCCATTATTTAATCTGCTTCATATTCTTACAATATTATTTTGCAATAAAAGAAAAAACTAACTTACGAAAATGTCTATTTCTGGCAACTTCAATTTAACTCGAATTAATAAATTTACATTAAGTAATGACAAATATAAATTATAAAATGAATTGAAATTTGTTCATAAAAGTTGGCACACAGAAGTTCATTTTTTTGATTTTTGCAAAGCATCATTATATTACGCCGACTCACTAAACCATAAATTTTTATTTCGTTCATTTGCACTCTTTTCATAATGTTCGCGTGTGCACGTGACCCGAAAAGATGTAAAGTTGTCATCAGCATTTCCAAGTTCCAAACTTTTCAAGTTGGGAAATAGATCCCAAATATTTGATTTATGGAATCCCTGAAAGTACCCAACGAACTGGACCACCTGATTTTTTTGGATTAAGTGTAGCAGTTTTACTGTGGCTTCGTTGAACTGAGTCTCGTTGGGAAGAGCAACTCGCAGAACTTTTAAACTTATTCATCGGCATAATGAAATCCAGGTTGGAAATCTCTTGTGTTGAAAATATGAATCGTTCTACCTTTGGAAGATTCAGTGTTTTTGATGAGCCATCATCTGTTACGTTGATATCGTCAGAAGGTCCAGTTGTCGATGGGGTAAGGATAGCCACATTTATTAGCGTGTCTGCCCATTTATCTTCCAGCAGAGAAAATATTTGTGACCGCGGAATGTAATCACAACATCTCAAGTCCAAATCAATTTTCTCCAGAGACCAATTAGCTTCCGGGGTGTTTAGATTTTCGAATTCCGCCCTGGAAAAGTAAGTCATCGATAACTGCTTCAAATTTGGCATTGGCAAACGGTGAATATCGTAACCTTGATGAACGTCATTCCGTTCAACATGGAGCATTGAAATGTGGTTATTCGCCGAAACTAAAGCGTTAAATAACCAGGAAGGAAAATAAAACAGTAATAAATATTTCAACTGATGCAGTTTCGGAAGTGGCCGGGATGCAATTTCTTGTTCCAGCTGGAGAATCTCCATTTCTGTTGGAAGCGTTCCCCTATCAACCCACTTGCTTCCTTGTTCGTCCCATCCCCGATTTATATCCCCGTAGCACACCTCTAGTGTTTTGAGATTTGGTAAGAGTTCCAGCAGTCTCGTTAGTTCTGTGTAGAACGTAATCCAGCTTGTAAAGAAATTCGATATGTAGAGTCCACAATGCCAAAAGTGGTGGCCGTACTTTTCCAGTAATATTAGAATTCCACCTTCACGATCATAATTAGTTTCGAAGCTTATCAGAATACTCCTGTTTATAATCGGATTTCTCTGATTACCGTCATCATAAAAGTGCGTTTGGTCGAAGTGATTCATAAATTCTTCAACGTCTTCAGGGGAACCTATAAAATCACGATTGTGCATCCAGATGCCCACATCTAGTATACTCCAATCACCATTCGGACTGTACTTGTTCATTCTTATGTGCTCGGGCAAATTTTCATAAAATTCGTCCACTCCCGTGCACCAACTTTTGCAAACCTTCCGAAGCGTCAATATCTTGTTACGTTGGTCTATGCACGAGTTTTTACGGCGGTACACTTCATCCTTCTCGTTTTCAAACTTCCACCCAAGCACCTGCCAAACCTGCGGAAACAGAAACTCGATTCGTCGCGGAAGCAGTAGATTTCTGAACACGGGCGAAGCTCGCATCAAATTGGTAAGAGTTTCTGAATCCACCACCTTATCCGTGATCAGCAACCAAATCTGGAGGTTAGGTTAAAGTTATCCCTTATAGATCAGAATTTATACCAACAAATGCGTTCATGACATTTATTTTTTAAACATTTTACAAAACATATTGTTCATCGCAATGGCCTTACCTCTTCTGGGATATGACTGAAAAGTACACTGGCGTCTTTGGACATTCTATCCAATTTCATCGTTCCTTCAACAGGATCCTCGTTTCTGGCTACCTTGGAAGATGATGACTGCTGTTCCTCTTGGACGGCGCCCTGCCTCCGTTCCCTGCAAACGGATTCATTTCTCTTCTCCATTTTGCTTATAGATGTCGGTTAATAATAGTAATTCCTAATAGACTAATCGGTACAGAAAAAAATCCCTTTCAATTGTCAACAAAAACTTGAACTTTGCTGGTGATTTAATAATTTTGAATGTTGTATTTTAAATTATTTTTAATATTCTGGTTAAAACTTACTTGAAGCATAACATAGAAACAAGTGTCGACTATAATTATTTATTGATAGTTAATTACACGACAGTTTTATTCAAATGAAAATGTGAACAGGCAGTAAGTTGTACACTGAAAGTTGTGAGCAACAAGTTGGGACTGTTTGAGCATTGCAAAGCATATTTAAGGGCAAATCCAAAACCAACAAAAGATCCCATCTGTAGTGCAAAAGGCCGGTCGCTTGTTTTAAATTAGAGGGGCATTCTGAGACACATGAGAGGTGTAGGGCAAATTGTCTTTTTGTCGTTCCGCCTTGCCTGTCACAACTTGGCAGCTGGAGTGCTACCTCTGGTACAGTTGGTGGTACCCTAACTTGTATACTACCTGTAAACAGGTTACGTTACTTTACTCTCAGTACATAATTTAAAAGGCATCTCCAGCATTAATCTACCTCTACAATATGGTTGCGATTTGTATTATAAATATGTTTGGAGTGTATGTATGTGCATGCTGTTGGGTAATAGAATATTTTCTTTTGTATAGGAAACTCGTATTTGCAACAATAACAACAAACGCAGATGATTGGCGTGTGCGTAACAGACGGCCTACACGTAAGAGTACCAGTAGTAGTACTAGTGATGCCATCATTACATATTATGCGGTAAGATTTCGTTTTAACGTCAAATGGTTTCAATTTGGTTTTCTTTTTTGGGACTTCATTTTGGTGGCCCATTTTAAAGCGTGCACCATCTAAATACAAAGCACTGGTTAGAATCCTCATAATGGCTGTAACCCCGGTGTGAACTCCTCCCGGTTCAAACTCCCCCCGGAGCAAATTCCCCACGGGTCAATCTCCCCACAGTGCCAACTCTCCACAGTACAAGTTGCTCCCGATACTAACTCCCCCGGAGCATAGTCCCCACGGGTCAATCTCCCCATAGTACTAACTCCCCCTCGTGTAAATTCCTCCCAAAAGAATCATACAGTTTTTACCACGATAGTACAATGCCAGATGACTTTTATTAGGTTTTCATAAAAATTTCTGGTATAATAACAACTACTACTTATACGAATGCTAAATCTTTGGTACAAGGTCAACAATTTCTTCCTAAATCTATTGCACAACATCAGCCTATTATATTTAGAAGGGTTTCCGTGATTTTTTTATTTCAATTGAATATTTTGAATTTGAATATACATATATATCGCTGGCTCTACAAGAAATAGCTATAAATTAAATTTCTCCAGAAATGAAAAAGCTCTAACTTTTTTTCACCAGAAATGAAAAATCTCTTACTTTTTTTATCCAGAAACGAAAAAGCTCTAACTTTTTTTATCCAGACATGAAAATAAGCTAAGTTGAAATTCGGGGTAAATTGAACTTTTGGTTTACATAGAATCTACAGGTTCATCTGGTTATTCTGATATATACATCTCCACTTCACTTAAAGAGGAAAACCGGGAAAATCAATTAAAACAGCTAGCTATGCATAAAGATGTATGTAGTGTTGTACCAGTCTTTTGACTCTCATTCAAATGTATAGATTTTCAACTTAGCTTATTTTCATTTCTGGTGAAAAAAAGTTAGAGCTTTTTCATTTCTGGAGAAATTTAATTTAGAGCTATTTCTTGTGGAGCCAGCGATATATTGAATAAACTTACGACAACTTACTTTAGTATGAATAAGACATTATCATAGTTTAAATATTCAAACAAGAAGCAATTATAAAATTTGTCCATCCTGTTTTACATTACACAAGCAACGACAAAATTCTTTTCATTCTTTTTATAGTAAATCTACATAGTAATAATGTAAAACCATACCAATTGGAAACTAAGTTTGGGTACCAATACGGTTAGTACGCACCAGGCCCTCCGTGAAGGGGTTCTCAGGTACTCT
>JAHZNB010001218.1:0-12653 GCA_027744295.1 Callyntrura guangdongensis
ACCCAAGAGTGACATATCGTTAGAAAGCCCGAAACATGCACTATCGATGTGAATGCATTTGACGCACTGTGATTTACATTCGCGAGAGATATTGCTAAACGAAGACGCGTCAATAAATTTGGTTAGCCCCTCGTATGTATGATGGTTAGGGTGGTTTTATACCACTGATGCCTGCATGCAATGTATGTTGTTAAAAACCGCGACTTTATCATTTGCATAATCTCAGGTTACAGCTACCTACACTACCACCCTTACAACACTTGTGTGTGACTTGGTAGTGCTTTTTACTTTTCATTCGTCATTGCGATTGTGACGCTGACTAACCTTGAGATTTTTAGCTTCAACAGCAGTTACTTTTGTTAAAAGTTTCTTACGAAAAGGGTTATTCTAAGGCAAAAATAGACATCTTTAGCTTTTGTCGTATAATACCAAGAAATAAAATCGTATTTATTTAATATTGAATTCTCTGGTACAAAGAGCTCTACTGATACATTTGACGGCATCTTGCAATAATGACCAATACAAATAGACTAAATACATTTTTGTATCAACTTGTGTTGAAGAAGTTGCATTTTATGAACCCTTTAGCTTTGGTTCCGGTAAAAAATCATATGCGCTATATTGGTCTCGTCTTTTACGATGCCACGTTCCAAAGCTAGTTTTCGAACTTGAGGCAGATACACAGTAATTGATAAAATTGTCAATATTGTCAGGATTTTCAGTGTTGTCATTTCTATCCCATAAATCTGTTGACTCTGATGCTTGAGGACCTTGCTCGTGCCTCGTCCTGGATTCAGTGGAATTTTGAGGTCTCGAATTTGCTGTCGTAGTTTGATTTAGGGAAGGAGTCAATGACGGAACGTTGGAATTTAGTGTACTTGATTCAGGACTATTAGTTGAAGCAGAAACTGGTAAAGGTCTGGTACCCACTGATTTCGACGCTGTGGGCGCTGCTGGCTGGTTCGCTGTTGTGTTGGAAACAGTAGTTTTCACAGGCGCACTTCCTGATGCTTTCGAAACCGCAGCTGTGTCATGCTTACTTAGAATTGTTTTTGAAGGTGTAGTTGTTGCAGTATTAGATGGGGCAACGCCAGGGCCTCTACTAACTTGGTCAGATGATCCTTTGAATTGAGGATGGGACGCAAATGTAACTTTATTTCCACCTCCACTACCAGTTTCCTTGTTGTTAGCTACGGATGCTGTTGTATTGGTTGTTGTACTTTTTACACTTTCTCCTGGTTTCACGGTACTCATTTTTGGATTCGTTTGCTCTGACCTTTGCTTGTCCACGTTATCAGTGGTCGTTGATTTAAGGTCAGTAACACTTTCCAGTTGTTTGACGTCCGCGGAGGCCTTTTCAAATAGAGTCACCTCCGATCCCTCCGAGCTACTTGTGGAATTCAAATCTTCATTATCGTCGTCATCGTCGTTTTCATCATTTTCCACTTTTTCATAATAGGTTTGGTCCATCAACTTTCGATTAGAAGGTTCTTCTGTCCGTTTCTTACATTTCCTTTGTATCCATCCAAAAAACGCAATGGCAAGCAAAAGTAGATGGAATACTAAGATCCAATGAAAAATCCATCGGTATTTCTGGGTAAAATGTAATGACTCCTCTTCTTTTGTTTGTTCTGCCGTTTTGATTGCGGATATTAACCCAGTGGCAATTATGTTGTCATCTGACATTTTCACACATTTTACATTAGTAGTATCCCCACAAGCACACTGACATGTGTGAACACACAAGCATGTTTCAAATGGCTTCAAGGTCACTTCCCGGGCAGCAATGGACTCTCCATATTCATTCACAAGAACAACGTAGCAATCAATAGGTAATTTGATAGCGTACGAATGAAGATCCAAATAGAACGTGTTGGCATTTAAAGGACCAATTTTCTGAGGTTTGGATTTCATCTCAACATTTAACTCCATGTCATCGCCCTGTGAGAAGTTTAAGCTGCACTGAACCAGCTCAACGGTGAAAGTTGCCGCAACTAGTTCTTTATTAACCACCTGTGTCACTACTTTTGCCCCTTCTGAGCCCGTGTCTGACACAACAGACTCAATAAACGCATTATACCCTGGAGAAAGAATGATTACATCGTCTGCAGGAATTTCAATGTCAACATAGGTTGGAGCGTCGGCTTTATGCTCCACATATATCGAGCCCGTTTTATAATCCCCAGAAAAATCCACTATCGGAGGCTGATTCTCTGTTAGATAACTTTGCAACCGAAATTTAAACTTGGGATCCCCGCGAAAACCTTGGTCCTGTTTCCAAAGGTCAAAAGGTTGGTTCAGTAAACAAGCGTTTCTCTCCTGACGACATGCCTCAGGTTGATTGACAAAAGCTTCAATGTGTGTTCCAACATGATTGCAACTTGCCCCATGTGGACTCATTAGGGTTTTGGGGACAACTAAAATTTGACTATCAATTGTTCCGTTAAGAGGTTCCGGATCAGGAGACTCCGGTGTACCAGAGTAGGGATTCGGTAACGGAAATAAAAGTCGCTGACTTTGAGAGTCAAACGTCATAACAGAACGACTGACACCCTCAACATGTGGTCTGTAAATTACCTGTTTGGGATGCACCAGTATAAAAGTCAAATTATGTTTATCGTTTTTATTTTATATTTTTATTTTATGTCCAGTTAGAAGCATGTACTTTCATTGTGCCATCCGCATTAATTGGTTCATCCGAATTCACTTCAACTCCCTTTCCACTTCCAGACATTCTTTCCCAATATATAGACCCATTTTTATGTTCCTGGCTTTTAAAAACTTCAAAAGTCACTCTTTGGTACAGAGAAGGTGGCAACATCTCGTAAACGTTGTACCAATACGCGCTGGGTCGCAAGCAGTGGGCAGATGTGAGCTGTGAGGGAGTTTTATGTGGTGTGTCGCACCTTTGTCCTCCTCGTTGTTGGACATTATTCCGATGTTCTTGACAGGAGCAGCAAAATCCAGCATTTTGTTTAGACCCATCCCTGGAAATATACCCGCACGTGGAAGGTTGGGATGGATTCGATCCGGTTTTGCAACCCGTGTAGTTCTTGGTATTCTCTGAGTTAATAACCTCCTCCCACATTTTCCCATTAACTCGGAACATATATTTTAGGGCATACTTTTGAAATAAAGTTTCTTGATGGAATTTCACTGCAATGGGACGCCCAAATCGGGAGGATTTCTCGGTGAGCGCGTTCTTAGCCATGTCTATCAGGATGACTGCATTAGGGACAAAATTAGCCGAGGATTCTGTAATGCGAAGGGTGATCTGAAGTTTCTTGCGACATTTTGAGTACACCTTCAGATCAAGATTTGAACTGCCTTTATTGGAAGATGCGAGCTGAAGTGGGTGTTTTGGTGTTCCATCTTCCAACATTTCTTCCTGATTACACCGAACTATCGTACTTTCCAACAGTATTTGTTGAGCATTTGAAGACCTTAAAATTGATTGAAACGTAGCTACAAAGATCCACGAAATGAAAAGAAAGGGATAGTTCATGTTGAGCACTTTTTCCACATGACATGAATAATATATTTTCATGCGGTGGGATTAACAAAACGTGGAATATATTTTTTTTATTGTAGAATATATATTTATATGGAGGTAGTTATGACCAGTTCTGCATTGATCTGCTATGCTTATTATGCTTATCATTAGGTAGCATCTTGAATCTGTTATGGTTCTAGATACACACGCATAAAATATCTCATATTGACGTCAGAAACGAAACATAACATGGCTCGATTTTGATTGACGTCTTAAATTACAAAACAATGGTAACAAAAGTGATATATTGCAATGCACAGGATTCGATAGTGAAGTTTAGTTTAACAGTTTATTGAAATCGGCAAGGTAAGGGATACACAATGATATTCTTTCAACATTCAGCATCAAAAAAGCTGCTTTCTCTTTTTACATGTATTTAATGTATTTTGTTTCTTGGAATTATTTCTTGTAAGGAATGAGGAATGACAATCTAATTAATTCAATTGTACATGATAAAATGATGAAGCATCCAATAAACGAAAACTTAAGTTTTATTAGCTATCCCCGGAGAACATCCATCATGTCCCTTGGAGTCAGCTTCCACCAATCCATCAGTTGCATCAGAGAAACACGAAATAAATAATAAATATAATGCCGGTATCTACCTACTGTACTACCTACTACTGCCCTTGGTTTTTTTATTCGCTGCTCTGTAAGTGTAAATTATATACATAAAATTATAGTCTAACAATAAGTCAAAGAGTACGATATTTCATCATGAGAATATTTACTTCACGGCAACACAAACATTTTAGTGACAAAAACATTCCAAATCCCTATTACTTTCCCAGTTCAGTTCCCAGTGTGTTTGTTAAATGGTCAGTTCTGTAAAGGTTTTTCCTAGCTTATAGAATGTATGCGGGTGCCGTAGAGGAGTTTTGCAGACGTTTTGGTTTAGGTTAATTACCAACAATTTGTTTCTAATTTATCAATCCATCCAACAGAATTAGCTACACGGCACGGGTTCTACAACAACTGTTAACCCCAATATTCAAAGTACAGTAAAGTATGTGTATAATATAATATACAAACCTCCTCCCAGGAGGATTACATACAATGTAAGAGTATTGTTCATCAGCCATATAATTTCTTGCAACTACTTCATCATTTTGTCTGCTTGATGATGATAAAGTCGCATCTGCTTCTGCTTGTGTGCGTTTCAGTGCCGCCTGTTTGCCAAATCGACACGTTGATGTATACTTATGAAGTTGACGCTTATGCAGACCACCTATAGACTTTAATTGATTGGAAAACAAATTGATTCACAATTGGAAGCGCCCAGCAGTGACACTAGTGGTACATATCCTGAAAACTCCAATGAACATACTGTCAGTTTTAGTGGTATTTGTACTAGGAAAAATTTGCTTGGGTTTGATTCTAGCATCGACTCGTGTAGTCGAAAAGATACGAATGTATTATATTATTTTCAACACCCAATATAACAACAAGAACTCAAATTACATTTTTACAAAAAAAATTCCCCAAAAAGAGTCATGACGGCTATGACCTGTATTGAAAACGCTGTGGAATTTGTTTTCCTCTTTAACCCGTGTGTGGCTTGGTTTGTACCCAAAATGAGAACTTTTAGTCACGATAAACAACATAAACGTTTGTCAATGATATTGATATTACTACATTGTTATTGGATGCTGTGATATTTGAAAAAGTGTTTTCGCAAATGACATGATATATCCACACATGTGTGTAGACGGTACCATCTTTCATTAGCACATAAATCATCATCATCATCATTTTGTTATGAAACAGTGAGCAAGTTGTTGACTCGAAGAGGAACACGCTTGGAATTGTTTCACAAAACTCGTTTGCAAGAAACGTGGAATGGAATATGAAATTTGCCAAATGGGGAATATTTTTGCCTCAAGTAGTTTGTCTTTGGAGTCGTGTCGTGTCGTATTGTTTAGTTTTCCAAAATGGTGTGGTTTCTTTGTGGTACTCCTTAGTACTCATAATTACGCGGAATATTGCGCCAAATCCGCCAAATGGCATCAGATGGATTTATTTTTTATATTGACAAAAATGTTTTATAATTATTACATGTTTTTGCTTTTGCCTAGTGACAGTTTTGTACAGTTCCTTCACATTACTTTCGTCCTACACATTTCCTGTGGCGCAGTGGGCGCAGTGTAAAACAAAAAAATACAAATGTGCGCGTGGCTGTGGCATTTTTTACTCCATCATAAGCTTGGCTGAGTTAATGAAAAACGTCAAAATTAAAATCACTAATGGAATAGGTGAAATTTAATACACATGTTGTGGTAATGCCAGTTTAATGGATCGAATAAATGGGTGTTCAACGAGTGAATTATGTGTTTTGTTGGTTTATTTGTACTTCTGCTTAGTCCGACAGAAGAAACGAACCAAGTTTACTTATACGGATTCCGCTGGTTTGACATTCAGGATGGCTGCTAATTAGTATGTTGTTGGGATGCTTATGAAGCGATGACATCTTTGATACAAATAAGTATTTATGTAGTGAATGAAAATGGCTGAAAAGCACGAAAGGAGAGCGTGAATGTGTTATTGTGAAAATTATTGAAAAAATGAAAAGACCAAATAGTGACAGAGGCAACCACCGACCGGGGGTTCATTAATATTATAACGATGGCAGTTTTTGGTTAAACCATGTTTACCACAAAAAGGATAATGGATATTTCCGAATATTTTGTATCATGGGATTGCAAAACTCATCAGCACGGGTATACGGGTAGAGAATGCTATAAAGTAATAAAAGCATTTTTTGTGCAAATGCATCAACACCGATGCCATACATAAAAAATCCCTACTCTCTTCCTCTCTCGTTCTCCCTTTCTCTATTTATTAAGGAGCACAAAAGATTCAGCACAAGAACATTTCTATAAAAGCAACTCTATGTCATCATTTCATCGACGAATTGCTGAGAGCACGGAGTCAATAATTTATTTAATTTATTTAACCATTTATTTAACGGAGTTTTTGTGAATTTCTCATTTTCAGTTCATGTCCTTGCCTTACACTAATGAGACGGTAATTATAAGGGACATTTGTTTACTCTACGTAAATTGGGGTGACGCTCTAACTACAAAAATGCATTTATAGAGCTTAGTTTTTTTTATTATAAAAACACCTGTAGAATAATGGCAGTGACTGCTCTATGAGAAACATTAAGCATATTACCTCTTCAATAATATATACACATAGTTGCAAAAATAACCATTACTTGGTAATCAGTCTGGTGGTAAGTGTGAGTGAGAACAAAATGTGTCAAATTATTGATACCTTCTTCTTCATTACTATACCTAGCCACCATTTGCTTTACATGTTGAGTCAATACCACTTAATAACCAATGAAGTTTGAATTGAATTTTTGTGGATTGTACCGTACAACAAAGTGACCTAAAAATATGGAGGAGGCGTGCCAATGGTATGCCATTTTCTCAAGGAAGGTTGCAAAACGTGTCAAAATGCCCGCAGTGTTGTACTTGTACTACTACGTTCTTAGCAGAACTATTTGGGTGAATGTGTTGCTTTCCTCAACAATGGTTTTGTGTGAAGCTTCGTTGCAAAACGAACAATTTCACACTTGTAATTTTTCGGAATTACCAAAAATATACTCTAATCCTAACTCAGTTTCAGCAGAACAGAACGGAACAGATAAACATTGGCCAATATTATTTGATAACTGTTCAGTGGATCTTCACCTCATTTGTGATGCCAGTTATCCAGTTGAGTGGGTGGAGCAGTATGATCAGGTTTGTGTTTTTAACTTACATATACAAAGTTATTTTGGCAACATTTCGGTAAAATTGCGAGATGCTAAATTGCTTTCATGGTCCAGGATATTGAGCTGTTGACGGATTATGCGGACAATATAGAGAAGCATCTTTGGACGGACCGGATCATAAATGAAACTTTACTTGAACATAGTGACACTCCCACGTTAAACCTTATTAATACTCCTGAGATCAGTATATTTAGAGCAGAACTTAAAGTTATTTACAACACTCCGTTGTGCACCGCTGCCAACTACACGTGTCAAAGTATAAGCAACTCTTGTCAACAATCGAGAATAGTTTCTGTAGCTGACAACACTACGGGAATAATTAAATACACGCAGGACAGCTCCCCCAAGGGTATAATTGATGATATAATTTTTTAATAAAGATTTTGTCGGATATAAAAGTAACTTACTTTAACTAGATGATTTGAGTATGGAGGACGAAATCTCGATTCCATGTGACACCACCATTGAAATTGTGCTGATTAAAAATGAGGGCAAATTAGGATTTAAATGTACCGGTTCAGCAACAAAATCAAAGGTGTTCTCTCGTACATGCGATGCCGCAGTACATTGTAACAGTCATTTGATACACTATAAAACGGTAACTATTAAAACATTACTGAACAAAAAATGAAACATTATGTCCAAAAAAAGTATTATGACATAGAACAACGTTTTTCCACGTTCAACAGAACTGTACGGTGCGTCTTCCTGATGTAGATGACTGTGAAGACGGCCAATGTGTCTATACAAAATACAAGGGCAAACACCCCAGACACGCAGGCTTTGCTTGGTGCACAGATGCGAATCATAACATCTTAGCTAATGCTCATTATTTTTTCTCTGTACCTCAGAGTATGAACAGTACAGAGCTGCCTGAATTATGTAAATTAGATGAAATGCCAAATATTAGATGAATTGCAATATTTGCAATTAAATATCTTACGTGGATAATCATCACTTGTTGTATATTTTTCTGTTGTTAGATTTACATTGGGATCAAGCCGATCCGGAAAAAATGTTGTTCTTTGAACCTATTTTAACCGAAATTTTTAAGGGGGAAAACCGAACTATTTTTTGTAGAGTTTCTCGATATTATTTTGCTTATGGGTATAGATTTGGATTACAATACCGGAACGGAACCATGCGTTATACTTTAAGTAAGTTTTGCTACGTTTTATAGAATGGCACCGCGAAAGTATTTTGTGATTCTTGGCCACCAGCTAACATTCTGTACCTTTCGTTCTAAAGGCAAAGATGGTGAGTATGACCCGAGACAAAATTTTGACCGATTTAATTTTACCTTAAACTTTGATGACCCAACATTGGACAGAATATATTGTCTCGCACCAGTGTGGAATTCAGTGGTTTGGATTAACCAGTCGACGGAAGTTCAAGTGAAAACTGGTAAGCTTATAATGTCATCATCTAAAACGAAATGTTCATTCATAGTAATATTGTATGAGCGGAAACACAAACACAATGAGAACCAATAATTCTGTGTGTAGACAAAATAGAACCACATTTCACTGTAAACGAAAAAGGAGTTCCTGTTCTAGGCGATGAACACGAAATAAATACATTTTACTTGCATCAACGAAATGCAACGCTATCGTGCAGAGGCAGAGGGCGACCGCTTCCGGAAATGAAATGGTTTTTCAAGAGCAAAGTAATGACCGTCAACTGATTAATTTACATGGTTTGTGGTAAGTTAATTCAAAGGATGTATTATGTAATTTTTCCATTATTTTTTAGACGGATGTGGAAATTAGTGAGGTACAAGTAGGGCCCGGAAGAAAGGATCTGATTTTTCAATACGTTACAGCTAATGCTTCTGGGGAGTACATATGCAAGGCGACCAGCTTTGTTGGAAATGCCACAAAGACCTTCACGGTTGAAGTCCAAGGCATGTCACTTTTTATCTTTTAATGCTTTAACTGAGGAAATTTGACGTTGAAATGAATTCAAATCCAGTAATGTATGATGACCTTGATCTGTAGATCCCTTTGCCAACTTTGTACAAGCATCGCTTATCATTGTTTCGATTACCATATTGATTTTCATTGTGATCCTTGCTCTCTGCTGGAGAAAAGTGCAACGGCAAAAGAGTAAACTTCGGGCTTTAACTGATGCAGAAGTCATTGAGTTTAGAAGAGGAAATTTACGAATGTTAGAAAATACTGAATATTTGGACACTGACGAACTACTGCAAGCGTTACCTTACAATGACGAGTACGAAATTCCCAGCCGTTGTTTATACGTTGGTAAATAATTATCGATAAACATTCTCATGTTGTTGGTTGTCTGATGGTGAGACAAAGGATGCTCCATGAATTATTCATCAATGCGTATTTCTTTAAATAAAAAAAGATCCATCAGAGGTTTTGGGCAGTGGAAATTTCGGTGTGGTGCTTAAAGGCGCTGTTTTTGACAGACAAACCCGGAGAAAAAGTAGCGTGGTGGCGGTAAAAACAACAAAACCAAAATTCGATGTAAACTTTTTTCAAACCCTTTTGACGGAAGTAAAAATTATGGCTTACATCGGCCAACACGCCAATATTGTAAGCTTAATTGGGGCATGCACGGAAAATATAAAGAATCGTAAGTTAAATTCAACTGGCAAGTGACCGTATTTATAACACCCTTGTCATGTCGTCTAGTACTTCATAAACCCATGATCTCATTTCAGGCCAAATTTATATTGCGGTTGAATTTTGTGCTAATGGAAGTTTAGAAAAAGTTTTGAAAAACAACCGGTCAACTTTTATTAACCTCATTTGCGGGGATACCATCCACATGACCACCTCTTTCTGGTATGTCTTTTCATGATTTAGTATAACGACATTAGCGCATCTTAAAGAACTTTGGGGAATGATTAACATAACTTATGACCTTTAAATAGTGAGCGCGATCAAATTAATGCATATGAAAATACTGAAACAGCGTTGGAGCTAACTACTATTCATCTACTGAAATGGTCTCGAGAAATTGCCAATGGCATGGATTTTTTGGGAAGCAAAAAGGTACATAATCGTGATGGTTTGGGTGACAAAACTTTAATTAAAGTGTGGCTCAACATGCGGCTGTTTTTTTTCTCTTTACTCACTCATAACAATGTGGCTAAAATTGGATGACTTTGGGTTATCCCGTGTGTTAATGAAATATTCAAACTATACACGATCTACTCAGGATGATGTAATGAATAAAGGAGCAATAACAATAAGCATACTGTATTTAGAGAAGCTGTTACCTACTTTACACAATCTATTTTAGTGTTTTCTAGCGTTTAAATGGAGTTCTCCCGAAGTGCTTCAGGATTTTCGATTTTCCCCCTTAGCTGATGTCTGGTCTTACGGAGGTTCACATTCTTATTTAACCTCAAACTTTTAAAGTTAAATGAAAGCCATAATTATATTGATGAATAAACATTTCAGTTACTCTTTGGGAAATTTTCTCTCTCGCCCAGCATCCCTATCCAGGCGTTACCTACAATTCTGGTTTTCTAGAATGGCTTAAAGCTGGACATCGACTGCACAAGCCCTATTATGCAAATAGTGAAATGTAACATTTTGTGATAATACATAACATTTAATCTAAATGCTATTTTGGTCATAGATGACAAAGCAAACTGTGCTTATTATTGCAGTTACAATTTAATTATGGAATGCTGGTCCTTCGAGCCATCCAATAGAATCTCTTTTGCAGAACTGAAAGATACTTTTGAAGGATTTTTATTGCAAGCAACTAATGGTGTAAGTCAAAATACAGAAATGAACAATATTTATCTATGATTATGACAATGAAAGTCTGTCTGTTGACATGATATCACAATTATCACAAATGGATAAAAAAAATCAAATTCTTCAGGACTACGTACATACCAAAGAGACTGTAACTCGGTACGTAAATGGATCTCACAATCACAGTCTCCGAGTACACAATCCGGGATATTCACTTGTTGGAGAAAATTTATTCTTTGAACCTGACAACGACGAGAATGAAACTCAAGCCTCGTTGTTACAAGCCATACCCACGACAGAAGACTATCAAGGATATTTGAGACCCTTGAAATTGGATTTTGAAAATAATCTCAGCGGATGTGACAAAGTACTATAGTGAATGGGTATGATAGTTATAGTTATATGATTAGTGAATGTAGTGGTGATATCATTTCTACATGTATTTATGTATACTTTATTTTAATGTTTTCAATTGTGTAATTTCCCATTGTAAATGTCTGAGTCCTTTTATTTTGTGTATAAAATTATGTATACGTTGATTTTCTATTCTAGTCATATACCACAATATATACATGTATATCTATACCTTACGTCTGCGATTTTATTAAATAATTAAATTAAAAAGGAATTGTGTGCCCAGCACACAAAAAAGTTAAAAGTAAAATGTTCATTTGCTAAACTACGTCAATGGCTTATTATTATCATACATGGATAATGGTTGTCTTCCGTACAATTATTGGCACATATTTTTTTTAGCAAGAATACCTGCAGTATTAAAATGGTTCCACTGAAATCATATGAGAATACGGATGTTTACTTGTTCCTACAAGCACCAGGAAATTGTTTTTGCAGTCGATTGTAAAGGAAGGCGGACATGAATGAAACCACAAACAAGACGGACGATTTTTCCTTGTCACATATAATTTAATTTATATTATATTAATGTCAACTTAAAATGATCATTTAGCCCTAGCCGGATAACAATTTTCTGTGTCACTGCCGATAAAAATAAATACACTAAATCGTTTTTGATATTTTTGTTACATTGTCCTACAATTTTGCTGTTGTGATCCAGATAATCTTAGTATTTTACGTTGAAACATTCATCAAAATCCGGGAGTAATAATGCATTCCAAGGTTTTATCAGTAATTTATCAGTATGTTCTCGGTCTGTTGATTATGTACACAGTTCTTGTTTTTGACGCTGTCTTGACATTACCAGTCAATCCGAATAAGGGACTTACGCTTACGTATAAAAATCCTTATGACGAGAATAACAGCTTTAATCCAAATATTCACATTGAGCGACAACCTAGTTGGAAGCGCAATTGGGGTCTTTACCACTTAAAACCGAAATTGAATAACATTTTCCTATCAAACTTGGCAATGGAGGAAAAACCAAACAAGGGATACCATCGGTACAATTGGACACCACGTAATGATAGAAAATCTGACCCGAAACCTTCGAGAGAAAGTATTTCTAGTGGTACCATCAGCTTGGGTGATTCACCATGTACATTTGCCAGAGAGAGCACATCAAGTGGTACGGTGAGTTTGGTAAAGATTTGTTCACAGCCTAAAG
>JAHZNB010001219.1:0-15542 GCA_027744295.1 Callyntrura guangdongensis
AAAACGTATGAATACACAAATAGTCCGCAATATTTCATCAATTTCATCACTTCAAAGCATGTGAGAGTAATTGTAGTTGGTTGAAATTTTATGAAGCGCAAAAATTTTTCATGATTTACAAATTGCAGAATTGTACCGAATAAATGATTAAACACATTAAAAAACTTTTTCCCGAGAACAGCAGCAGAAATTCAATTTTTTGTACAAAATGGCTAAACACCAAGCTTGCTTGCTGCTGACATGTTGGGGAACAGGGGAACACTTATGAACTTGCAGTTATACGCTACAATGTTTAGCCTGGACAGCTTTCATCTTTCTGGGTATAAAGTATAACTTTACCACTGGGTAAAACTGAATTTTTACAGGCATTATTAGACATTCCCGTTCAGCTCGGTTAAGCTTTGCTGACGAATATACTGTTTCAAAGTTGTGATCTGCTGTAGGGACTTTTGTGCGTCAAAAATGTGACGAGTAAACGATGGCAGTTGAGGTAGAAAAATAATTGGTAACCCTGCAAAAATTACTTTTGGTTCAAAGATAATCACAACTGATAATGATAACGTTCCATCAGAAACTGGACAGTTGTAAATAATGTTATAAAATTGGGGCATACCGATAACTCCAATTTTTATTATAGTTTGTAAGCCTTTTGATAAAGATATGTATAAAGGTATATGTTATTAGTAGCAAAGAATAAAAACTTCCACTGTACAGTAAAATTTAGTGATTTCCACCTTTTGTCCACTGGACGAAAGTGATTGTCCAGTGGACAGTTTATCTATATAGAATAAAAATTTCCACTGTCCACCTAAATTTTGGTGGAATTTTTCACTTTTGTCCACTGGAAAATTTCCACTTTCCACTGAACAGTTATTCCTTGATTAGTAGAAATCGGATACAAAAGAAAACTTTCTCGTTGTTTGTAAGCAAACTCCAGCTTAAAATAACGTATTGAAATGAAAGTTTGTAAACAAAGAGCTCTGTGAAATAAACGTATGACGTATGAAATAACGAGCATGCTTTAAAAACAAAGTAGGCATACATTTTAGTCTACCTCTTCCAGTGAAATTTTCATTCAGCCAAGTTTAAAAAATAGTGCATATCAAAACATTTTTAGATTCACCTTCAATCTACTTATATCATTAGTAAATTGTTATGTGAAAACATGAATATAACAAGGTAAACTTCCAATTATCAAAAATGTTTTTCCAGTCTACCGTGCAACAGCAGACGTTTGCCACCTTAATCATGGAAACTTCCATTCGTTTTCCATCATTCTTCCGTAAGGTACCCGTCATGTTTTCTCTCTTTGACAGCCAAAACACCGGGCTCCTGGGTACTTGCTTACACTATGACGGGTGACAACCGGCATCGACATTATAATAGTACATTGCCTTGGTCTTCACTGAATATATGCCTGTACCCAAAAACTGAAAATGTGGATACTCCGTCGTCCTTAAATATTTAAATTCAGTCCACCCCTCTTGTGCCTGTGACAGATTTAGATTAGATTGAAACCAGCAGGTTAACAAATAAAACACAAAAATTAGCTGGGAATTACCCCGAAAATTACATGACACATTCCCGTCTCTTATTTAGATCTATGTTTGATTTTATTCAAGTTGAAAATCCCCCAGTACATATTTTTTCACTTGATAGCTTTCGGCATTTATCACGTTATTATTCGAAAAAAGTAAAAGTTAGATAGGCGGAACTTTTATATAAAAAAAGACTTTCCCTGCTGTTATGGAACTATATAAAGGAATGTAAAGAACTCTCCGCCGTGTGCAATATGCTGCGTGCTTTACGATAATGTGACAATATTCAATTACCTAAAATGTCAAACCACTTAAAACCGTCACGTACAACTAAGTTGGGTACAAAGGAACGTGAAAGGAACCAGGAAAAAGACGGAGGAGGAAAACCGTACAATTTTTTTTATTATACGACACAGTGGAAACATTAAAGCGGATATAATACGGCTCGACGAGTCAGTCGTTATTTCTTCCTTTTCCCGTGGATTTCTCCCTCCCATAAATTCATGTCCTGCTCAAGTCTTAATCAACTCTGACACGTGATTTTTTGTCATTTTAGACTTTTGCTAGGAAAAAAGAGAGAAAATGTGTTTAAGAGGGAAACAATGTTTAACCCGAAGAGACAGTCAGAACAAAACTTAAATGTTAAACGGACCATTTTTCTCTCTATTAACGTAACAAATCGATTTCCAATTACTTTCCAATTAGCTGCCTGCCGATGGTGTCTGTACTCTATAATATTGTACAACACTTTTGGTTTCCTTTATCGTCTAGTCAAGCATTTCCCCGGGAAATTTTCCCGTGTATTCTCATAGGTTGGGTAGATAAAAAGGAAGAAAGCCTTTTATTATGTGAAATGTCTAATCTAAAACTTATCAATAAAGATGTGTATTATTACCTATCTACTTATACTACAAGAGAGTGTAACAAAAAGAATAAACTTCCTTTCTCGGCACACACCGTCATTCTTGGCATTACCATCATCATCAGTTACATCGTTGTTACTTCTACAGACTAAAAAGTTTCTTCCTTTTATATTCCACTTAACACATTTGTACTTTTCCCATAATAATCATGTCACATTTGAAGTTGTACAAAAAGCCAGCAACGCTTTCAACTGAACATTATATTGCCTTTCAGACTGATGTAGAGGGAAACGAAAAACGAAAAAAAAAGAACAAGGAAATTTAGCTAGTTAACAGAGAGGTTCGTTTGCAAAAGGCAAATTAAGTGCTTAAAGTAGTACTAGATTACAGAATGAGGAGAATACATGCTGTTATAACTACTACTGCTACAAAAGTGTACTACTATCTGTTATGCTACATCCAATTGGACGTGTACAGACAAAAAGAGAAAGAGAGGCAGCAAGTGTACAAATTAATGAGAAAATGTCGTCATGTTCACTTGAAACGACAGGCAAGATACGCAATAATGTCAAAGAGGAGAAAGTATGGTGCTTGTAAAAATGTCGTCGTCGTCGTCGACGCGCGGTGGTGGGTCGTGGCACTACTACACACGGAGCAAATATAGATGTTATGTATATTTAGTGAAAGTCAGAGAGGAAGAAGAGTACTATCGTGTAATTGCAATCGAGTAAAAAGGTAAATAAATATGTATGTGAAAAGGGAAATGAATTCTTCCATGCAGGTATTTAATGCCAATAAAAACGGTGCTTTATCACCTCTATGTGGAAGTTAAACTTGTGAGAAACTACCAGTAAGAATGATTATGGTTCTTGTCCTCGGAGAAAAGTCGGGCTAAATGGGGAAAACGTGAAAATTTCATTACTAGCGTATATAAAAAAGGTTATTTGAATGTGATGAAAGTTGGAATTTAATAAAATGCATTTAAAGTCAATTAGCAAACTACACTTTTCTTTGGAAAAAGGACTCATTGCTCCGCCCCTTTTCTTTGCCGAGTACTGAGTTGAATAGTTCTTCGTGCTTAAGTTGTAAAGTGGTTATAACTGTTCAAGAGAGAGAATGTGAGAGGGGAAAATTAGAGGCTGACAACGACTACGAAGACAGGCAAATGATAATTTTTAATTAGTTTCATCACCACTAAATCAATGCGTAGTTTTGACACAAACAAAATCATTGAAATACATTCCTCAGTAAATACATATACATCTATATTCTCTTGCTGACAAGTGGTACCGAAGTCATATTGGAACAAGGTATAACGCAGTCAGGGGATGAGTGTAAAAGTAAAGTATAAACGACTATTAACGCTACTAGTACAAGCTTTACGTCTGTTCTTTCTGTTTACTACTATTAACGCTACTAGTACAAGCTTTACGTCTGTTCTTTCTGTTTCAACGATCACATGTAATAAATCCATGTAACATCCTAATCTAGTTACTTGAAGCAATTATCATTTCCAGGAAAATCAGAAACGAAGAATATGTTGTAGAATCAGGAGTGGGGTGTGGTAGGTAGTCGACGACTATGACTTAACTTGACTTACCTACCGACCGATTCTAGTTTTTTTAATACTCTACTCAGGGCTACTGTGAGCTGCGTGATACTCTAATAATTAATACAAAATTCTATTAGAATTTCCACTGGGGACGTTTTCGCAGCATTAGAGGACGTAACTGGCTCCTAACTTTAATCAAGTTAATAGGAAAATTAGATTTGAGTTGATATATGAGGTCTAATTAAATGATTTAGAAATGGGTATACACACATACACAGAGAGAGATGAAGATACTACTGCTTGCGGTCCGTTTGCCGTGTGCAATGGGCAGCATCTTCAGTACAAGTAAAAGTGGTAGCAGTGAGGTCGGCAAAGGTATGTATGTGTGACTGTGACACGTGCATTATGAGCTGAAGTTACTCACACACAGACACTAACCGTTTTACCCATGTAGATGATGTGTGCTCATATATTTCCTTTATACGCCACACGTTCACCGACATCTCGGCAGTAATCCCATATTTAGAACTGAATTGAATTACTCTTGTACAGTATTCATGAGGAGGAGGTTCATATAATGTAAAATGCAAAGAGCATTTCATATCAGAAAGCTATTCGCTTTATATGAATGACTTGACGACATTCATAAAATAAGGAAGAGTAAAAGTAATTAGAAGTAATTTGATATTAGAACAAGATACTACAACTTACAGGGAACGAACGCATACAGAGATAGAAAATGGGGAACAGCTAGAGACGCAGCCTAGCAGACAATGACAACGCTCATCTAATTATAAAACCGACATCTCGGCAGTAATCCCATATTTAGAACTGAATTGAATTACTCTTGTACAGTATTCATGAGGAGGAGGTTCATATAATGTAAAATGCAAAGAGCATTTCATATCAGGAAGCTATTCGCTTTATATGAATGACTTGACGACATTCATAAAATAAGGAAGAGTAAAAGTAATTTGGTATTGGAACAAAATACTACAACTTACAGGGAACGCATACAGAGATAGAAAATGGGGAACAGCTAGAGACGCAGCCTAGCAGACAATGACAACGCTCATCTAATTATAAAATTATCACAATTCAATTGTCACTTAACTTAAACGATTACCCCGAGAAAGGATACACTTTGGGATATCTGTGTCTCTAGGTATATGCGAAGGAAGACGAGAGAGACGGAGAGAATATTCCGCCCTTCTTTATGTGGATGACTAGGCGAGAGAAATGCATATTGCCTATTCACACTCACTCCATCCGTCCGTACAACGACGGGATGTTGCTATCACCGTGCATCATTGCGAATCTCTGGGGCATAATAATACGTAACGAATTGGTGTGGCAGGGGAGGATAATGGTGTGATACACCTTCTTCCTGTTCCATTCGGTACAAAACCGACACACTCCAATCTAAGCACAAAGCTCAAGTTTGGCTGGTAAAGGAAGAAAGAGAGGAGAGATAGAGAATGACGAATGATGGAAATGAGAATTATAAAAGGCGCATTGTAAAATTGAAATGAAGGAATACAAGACGGGCTTGCCCACAACTCTACAACATACTCAACTTGTGCCAAACCTTCACTAATCAGATGATATTGTCAACAACGAGGAAACTCCTTTTTACGTGTTCTTTCCCAAGAAACCGGAGCCAGGACGGGAGTTTGGATCCTGTCTGCAAAATAAGCATGCAATGAGGAGTAAAAAAGGCAGAATTTCCTGGCTGCCGCCACTGCTGCCACAGGATTTTGCAAGATAAAAGGAGTTTAATTAATGCATACATTTTTTCTACTGTTGAGCTACAAAAATTTTACTTGATCGTGTGTAAAACCTTACTTGAGGAAAAACTGTGTCCAACTAAATGCGGTGCAATAATAAGCAGCACAGATACATTCAAATTTTTCTGGCTGTTTTGAACAAAATTTTTATACTTTGAAAACCTAGAGTGAAATACTAAAATACAGAGTCGAACACGCATGTTGGCATTTTTCCTTGGTTTGTGTCGTCGCCAGAAAGACAACAAGAGAATGAATGCATACAACATTGTGTGTCTAGCTAAAAAAAACGTCAATGTCTTTGGCAAAGTTCCATTTTTTGCGGCGGCAACTATGCATTACCGCGATATTATGGATATCCGAAATAAAATAAATGACAGTTTAAATCAAATGTGCACATGTTGATAAGTACAGCTCTTTTCTTACAGTAAAATAAAAATAAATCTAGCGCGTACACAGAGTGCATGCCACAAGTGTTAGCTCTCTACACGTGTTTCATTCTGCTAATGCTTTCCAAAAAATAAAAGTAACAGGAAGAGTCTCTTTCTCTCTCTCTCTCTCTACTTGAAAAAAATAAAATCCCGATTTTCACATTTCCGCAACTTGAAATGTCATTCTTCATTCATAATTAAATTAAACGAATTAAATTTCTGTGGTTCTTTTCTCCTGTCATAAAAAGACAAACGGATATGTTAATAAGTTGTCTCAAACACATGTTGATAAGTACAGCTCTTTTCTTACAGTAAAATAAAAATAAATCTAGCGCGTACACAGAGTGCATGCCACAAGTGTTAGCTCTCTACACGTGTTTCATTCTGCCAATGCTTTCCAAAAAATAAAAGTAACAGGAAGAGTCTCTTTCTCTCTCTCTCTCTACGTGAAAAAAAAAATCCCGATTTTCACATTTCCGCAACTTGAAATGTCAGTCTTCATTCATAATTAAATTAAACGAATTAAATTTCTGTGGTTCTTTTCTCCTGTCATAAAAAGACAAACGGATATGTTAATAAGTTGTCTCAAGCCCCTTGGAAAAGTATCTGTCACTGTTTCCTCGTGCTTTTTCAATCACCAAGACCATTTATCAAAGGATACATTCATTTCATTCATTCTGTACGTACTCCTCCGGTGTACTCGTTCCATTTGTAGTACAATTTCCAAGAACATTTTATAGCAAAAAATGACCTTCACCAAACACTCAATTAGGTTCACCTTGAACTCATGCAACACCAGTTCATCTTTCACAAAATTCCGCACAAAAGCCTGTCTGCAAGTANAAATGACCTTCACCAAACACTCAATTAGGTTCACCTTGAACTCATGCAACACCAGTTCATCTTTCACAAAATTCCGCACAAAAGCCTGTCTGCAAGTATGTACCTATGCAAGTTCGCATTATTATTATCCTTGTGTATACATACACACATGAAATATACAACACCGCCAGCAAACAAAACATTGACACTACTGCACGTAAACCTAGTGTTTAGCAGCAGGAAAAGAAGGAGAAAAATGGTTACCTATATCGCGTGCTTTATGTTGTGGTTAACCATGAATCAACACCACTACGAACATACTTGATCCCATTTTTTATGTCGTTCGTGCTCTCTCTCTCTCTTTCAGCCTGGTATGTTGTGTATGTAGCTTTTTTATGTTCTTTGATGGTGCAACATTCAACATCTGTAATAATAATTGATGATTGTGTACACGTAAATCAATGCAAAACAGTCATCGTTCCATATGATTTAAAAATTACACTAAAGACTAACAAATAGTAGGTATTCTTGTTCACCTTGTTGTACTCTTCTTGTTTTAGTGTCTGCCTGTCTGCATATAGTCTACTGGGAAAGTGCAACGTGTTTGTGTGATGGATAATACGCATAATAAAGTTATTACTCGGCTGTGCCAGGTATGTTATTTTTGGGTACACGCTAATAATAATAATCATCAGTATCCCATCATAGCCGAGCCGGCAAAAAAAACAGAATATATGTATAAAGAGATATCCTACCGTAGCGTATTCATTTGCTCCAATTTTTCTCAAACAAACTACAAACTCGAGGTATCTTAATGGAGTGAGGTGAGAGCCCTCCTGCTTTAACAGCATCCGACGATTAATATCCAGATATACTGTACTCTTATAAAAGGAACATTACCGCAACTAACAAACGAGCTTTCTGGCGTATAATCAATTTTTTGCACGTCACAGTAGTCATTTCGTGGTTACTTATGCAGATAGAGAAAATTGGGCAACAGAACCTTTAACGTTTTGATATACCGAAACCACCAGTATCTCACCAGTCAGTGTGATTATTATTGTTTTGTGCTAAATGGGTTATTTATGTGTAAGTTTTTGATACATGGCTTTAACCTTTAAAATACATGTTTTGTTTTATCGTCCTCAGAGAAAATATTTTGAAATTCGCACGATATGCGAAATGACCTTGCACATTTCTCAACGGTTGGAATGAAAAAAATAATGTAGTTTTATCGAACTGGAAAGCTGTATTTACTGTACCTGCTTAACGACTTTATATTTTAAAGATTTAATTAATTGATAACACAACAGGATCGACGGCGTCATGTAGAATATTTCATTGTAAACATACAAACTGACTGACCAAACAATCAAACCAGACCAGTATTGCGCCGAGCAAACAGGAAAATTTGAAATTGAATTTGAAAATTTGTCCGAATTATTCGAACATACTTTCGCTTAATGAACCATAATTCATATTCATATAATATAAAAATTACTGCGACGTAGGCCACCATAGCGAGACCTATGCACAAAATGCCTAACAAAACAATCGCAAAATTCTTGTCATTGGTCATTTTCCTGTTGCCCCATAACGTAAGGCTGTGCCTAATTTGCTTTAATATTAATACCTACATATAAACATACCTTGGCAAACATGTACGTCTATTTACACGGGTGGTTAAGTAACAGCAAACATGTAGTCGGGGAATTTATAAATACAGCGACACAACAGTTAGAACTTCCTTCGTGTTTGCTCATCATTTACTAAATTATAGCATGTTATTATACCCTATTAAATACACGCACTTAATCCGACGTATTGAATGAGAGGATGTAATTCCACCACCCGTTTCCAATTCCAGTGTCAGTAAACTTAAACATAGAGCAGTGCTGGTAAATACAAATAGCAGCAGCGTCGCAGTAGACAAAGTTACAACATCAGCATACATAGAGGAAAAATACCAGCAAGATGGTAAAACTTACACCTTCCTATCTTACATACAACTATACTCAACGCTGCTGTAGAATCGTTACACCTTTGAATTAGGGAGCTGAAACCTTTCTCTGGGAAATTGCTTACACCATGGCATTCGTCGTCATGAAAAGGTTTTGTAGTAGAGCGAAATTGATATATTCAACACACAATATATGTCGGTTTTTAGTGGATATGTTAGACATATGTAGTACTACTACATAGTAAATCTGATATCCCAACTTCAACTTTTTTGCGATAAAATGAAAACGAAGGACAAAAAACTACGCATATAGCTACCTATATGGAGAACGTTTGTCCTTGTGTGTCTATGTAAACCCAGGAAAAGCCGAAACACGATAGTCATTCCGAGTAATACGCGCAAAATTCCAATTAAGGGTAGTCTTTTCTGTACTGTAAGTTTGACCGGATGAATAACCTCGCTGTTAAGTTACTTTTACGAAGAAATCTGGAAATGTCCGTTCATATCAACAGGCCAACAGTTTATATTTTTGTCGATGAAATTTAAACTTGGCTGGCTTTGTGACACAGTATCTTGTCAAGATGAAGATGTGTACAGTGACAATAGAAGAACGTACATAGTTTTAACTTGGTTTCATTTACTTGTTTTATTGACAAAAAGTTTTTTGATAAAACAATCGATAATGGAGAAAGTTTATTGGGAACTGGAGAAACTGGAGAGTTTCAAACTCAAATCATGAAAAAATTGGGCAAGGTTGGGTTTAAGAACGTACCAACACTTCATTCAATCCAAGATTCAACTTAATTTCGATTAATGTCCTAAAATCGGTTGTGATTATTTTTCGATAACAAGAATGACACATTTTCCGTTGTTTAGAACAAACACGTAAGAAATGTTGCAGTTTGGGTTGTGAGATCTCACCCACGCACACAATTAGCAACAGTAACAAACAACAACATACGGAATAAGCTAAATAGCTTTTATTATTTTGAAAATCAAGCTGTTGTCATTCCAGTAGTCATTAAAATTTTACTTGGGCTTCCTCGCTGTCGGAGAAATGCAAGGTATGTATCAAGAATATGGAGAAATGTGCATGTTAGAAATCAAGATCTCTCACTCTGTGGGTGTCGTGGTATTGATAATTGAGTAAATAAAGTTACATACCTATAGGTATTACTTCAAAGTAAAAATACATCTACTGCGCGTCTATGTAACCATCTCAAACGAAAATGAAGGATATGTAGCTGATACACATTTACAAGATATTGCAAAAACCCAGAGGAGGTATTCATTTCATTGCCGATTTGCACTTCTAAAAAGTGTGTACGCATGATTTTCAACACCTGTAATGTATTCATTTGCACAACAATAGCTTTGAGTCTCCGACAAACAACCGCCCGTCTCTCCCCTAACACACACCCACAGAAAGACGACAATCTAACCAGTGAAGCAAACCAACAAAACATTACACCATTCCAAACAGTGTCATAGCATATTAGTATCATTCTATATAACCTCCATAACCAAAACCAAGCAACCAAAATTTTCTTTTCTTTTTTGGTACGTCTTTTGCATCACTACCATCGTCATCATCAATCTCATATCATCACCTTTCTATTCCGTCGTGGCATGGCTTGCATGCATTCATGTATGCTAATGAGCAAACCTCGAGCCACTATGAATGGTACACAGAGATATACGCAATAATAATAATACTAATAAACCTACACAGTAATAGTAGCAAAGTGACAAAGTAATCACCAATATGATTTTTGACCCCGTTGACCTAGGGCGTCAAACATTTGTCAACTTTCCGAGGAGGCCATATGCTACATGTATACAAAGTTTGGTGAAAATCATCCTACAAATACCAGAGATCAACTTATATGACCTTTGACAACTTGGACCTACTACGGGGTCAAACTTTTGTCCACGTCCAGAGGAGGCCTAACGCTACCTATTGGCGAAATTAGAATTTCAAAATTAGAAACCGTTTTCCAGTTATCGCACGACCGGACGGACAGACAACGTAAAGTTAATAAGTGACTTCGTCACTTAATAATGGCAACAAACACTATACACACGAGAAAAAAGCATAAAGAAAAGCAATCCAAGCGTTATATGATTATTTTATTGCGAATCTCTTTCATGAAGAAACTTCATATTATTATTACTCTTCCAACCATCCATCCATGCATCCATCCGATCCAGCAACAGCCCAGCAACCTAGAACCAAAGAGCATCGAGCATCCATCCATCCAACCAACCAACCGAATTACAAGTTAGTTCCATAATAAAAAGAAACATTACTTGCAATATCATTATTATTAATATTACAATTTTTCGTTCTCTGCTCCCACCACTCTCTACTGATATGTGAGTATAAGTACACAAAGATCTCCATACACTATATTGGATCAAACCCATTTTGTGTGCGTGTACATATCGGTAAATGTGTAGGTGCATATGTTGTGTGTGTAGAGAATATAATATTTACACACTAATGCATCGCCGTCTTCATTTATTATTGGAGGAAACTGGTCGTGAACACTTTCACATAATATGAGCAACATTATTACATCTGTGTAGTGGAGAGAGAGAGACAGACATACTGTATTCTACAATTCGCCAGAGTATGGTGTGTGTAAGACACTGACTGTGACTGAGTAAAGTGCACCAAAGACATAATATAATATAATACCAAAAAGAAGCAGCACACATACGACGACGGTGTACGTCTAACATTTCCATATTCTCAAATATCTCTCAATTTCACCTCAGTAGTCACTAAAAAAAGCATTTTATAGCTGTGGCAGCATAATAGCAATTTTATCCAGCGTAGTGAGAAATCTGGAATGTATTAGTGGCTCTATCAGCAGCAGCTCCAGCGCTATCACCAAATGCCATCATGCATGCATCGCCAGCAAAAACTAGTTTTCTCTCCTTCTCCATTTTTTCCAATACATGTGACTTCTCTTTTCTCCACCAACTTTATATTTACTAGCCTACGGGCTTCACCTTGCCTAATGTTGCCAAACATTTTTTGCGCTTTTTTACAATATACGTGAATGAATACATAACGTATACATAACGTAATGTAATACCATAGTATACGTAATATGTAATACTGCCCGTGCTTCTTTTTTGGCTTTCTTTCTACACGATAACCTCGGTGCCGAGTTATTATAGGTGATTTTGTAATCACTATTCTTGTAATATGTATTTACATTACACATACATAAAGTCTTAGCTGCCAGTTTCCTATTTCTTTGCTCTCTCTCTCTCTCTTTGGCCTGGTATGAAAGTATGAAAAGCCAAATAATATTGTGTCGTAGCTTTCGATGTATGCTGTACTGAAGAGTAACCACAGCTAAAAGGAAAGTGATACCGTATAACTCTTTTGAAGCATAAAATAGGCATATACACAAAAGGGAGCCCACACGATGCCGATGCACACCTACGGCTTTTAATAAGTTCCTATAAAATATTCAAATGCCACTCAGTTCCCTAAAGAGCACACCTTGGTTGTGCTGACTTTCTGCAGGAATCACAAAATCATAATACTATGCAAAAATCCACACACGACCAAATACCTTTCAAAACATGTAATGTAACGAATGTAATAGATCGAAAGTGGAGAGTGTTGTGGTAGCACTTTGCTGCGTTAGAATAGTAGTTTTGTACTGTGTGAACGCTCTTCTCTTTCCTGCCTGCTTCTTTACCTTTTTGCACAGAAATCTCTTTCTTTTGAGCTGATGATGATGTATCCATCAGCCAGGCCAGAAGAAGCCCACCTGGGCCTTTCAACTTTCTTCTCTCTCTAGGGAGAGGAGAGATTTGATTTGTTTTGAGTTTTGGACGTAATAGCCTCTCCGTACATTTTTTACTGATTCACAGTACGAGTGTAAATGACGCTTGGAAAAAATCACTGATATAAATAATATATATCTGAGTTTTCTCTCTCATTCTGTCAGTAATCAAATACACTAAGGTGTCGTAAATATTCATAAACGCAGAGACATTATAGCGTTGAATGAATTATCCTATGAAATCGTCATGCTACGGACGTACACACCAGTTAGGTTTGCAAGCGGAGTAAAATACAGAAAATGGTAAATACTGATAAGTGTATGCCGTGTGTATGGAAAATTTCGATGAAGTAGGTAGGTAAAGCATATCAGTCTAGTTTTTATGACAAATGACCTGCAGCCATATGCTCTCCTTGGTATTATTATTATTATATGATTCCCTGTATACCATTACATCATGTCAGTGAGTCATGATGGCTATTATAAAAAAATAAAGTGTGCAATAATAGGCAAAGTTATTATTTTGCAACAAAAATCAAGCCAGTTATTTTACAGATAAACCAGGTCGTGCCAAAAAGTTAAGTATTATTAAATTGAGCGTCAAAATCACGGGAGTGCAGCAGCAGCAGAAGACTCGCTGATTGTGTGTGCGACTAAACAAATTTCCTGACCAAACCACATTTTTCCTGCTGATCACAGAGCTAACCTCACTGTTACCACCGCTGCTGGTACATGGACGTCATTTGGTAAAAACGAATTACTCGCTAATATTTATATAAAACGGGATCTGAGTAGTAACTTATTAGCATTTCTCACAAAGTTATTATTTTGCAACAAAAAATCAAGCCAGTTATTTTACAGATAAACCAGGTCGTGCCAAAAAGTTAAGTATTATTAAATTGAGCATCAAAATCACGGGAGTGCAGCAGCAGCAGAAGACTCGCTGATTGTGTGTGCGACTAACCAAACCACATTTTTCCTGCTGATCACAGAGCTAACCTCATTGTTACCACCGCTGCTGGTACATGGACGTCATTTGGTAAAAACGAATTACTCGCTAATATTTATATAAAACGGGATCTGAGTAGTAACTTATTAGCATTTCTCCCAGCAGCATAATCAGGAAAAGGGATGTATAAAAAGGCTTCTGGTAAATTAAAGGGAAAGTTGAACGAGCTCAGGACACATTACTATGCAAAAATACATATAAAAAAGCTGATGTAAAATACCAATTCATAATGCGTTTCGGGGGTTTTTATAGATTTTACCGGAATTCCTTTACATATGTATTTGAGTCTTGTTCATGTTGAATTTCGTGTTATAGAACTTACAGATTTTGAGAAAAATGTACGCCGACGTCGAATGTCGATATTTTTTTTGTTTGGGGACAGGAATTTAACAAGTTGTGGATGTATATATGCAGGGACAAGAGACGTGCATTTAGGTAATTTTAAAAGAAAAAAGAGCTTTAGTAAGCGGAAGGAACGACCTTGTGTCATTATATAGAGTCCAAGGATTTTTTGCATCGTGTACATTTCCATCCGAGCAATCTTAAGTGGCATCATCGGCATCACATCCGATGAGAACCATTATCATCATCGTCTACTTTACTTTATACAACAGTAGCAGAGGACCTATAAGACACGTTACAGCAAAAGGCAGGGATCTTTGTCTCCCCCTCTCTACTCTCTACACGCACAGACATCACCACGAAAACCAACATCTTCCCAATTTTTCTCTTCTCTTCTTCACCTCTGTTAGAAACAAAAATACTACTTATAAACCTACATGCTTATAGGGTTCTTCGGAATACTACGCTGTAGATGTGTAGTGTAAGGTCGACCACGCAGATTTGCTTTTGAGTTTTCCACAAGTCTCCCACAATCTTTTCCCAATCTTTGTGTACTTAACGCTCATTCTGTACGACAAGATTGAGACGAGCGGAGCAATTTCTTGTCTTCCTGTGAGTCTAAAGAAAAGAGCAGAAAGAAGTCTTTGACAAGTAGGAAGAGTACTTTAAAAGCACAGTACTCACAGTATATGTATAACGCGACGTATGTAATGCATAGATCTTATTTTCAATAATAAATGCTTGTCTGTAAATCCAGGATGATGGACCAAAGGATCAACAATTCACCTACTTATCTAATTCTTGCCCATTTATTTACCATAGACTGTGGGCGAAGAAGAAACGGAAATGTAATGTTAGGAATACACACGTACACTTGCATTGGTGTACTAACAAAGGAAACCAACGAACACACATGTATTGACTCAACCCAGTTGAATATTAAATGCCGAGGGAATTTCATCTGAAGACCAAAAACTATTTTCCTGTAACGTAGTTCAAGTGGTTCTTCAAGTAGAAACGAGCTTTTACAGAAAACTGGAAGAATTCGCTAGTAGCTATGTATATAGACAGTTTAATTAAATGAGAAAGCCTCTTTCTCTACGATTAGTGTATAGTACATCATTGAAGGACGCAAACGTATCACAAGAACAGAAAACGATACCCCAGTTGGCAATAAACCGAAGAAAATAAATCCTATAGACAATAGAATTTAATATTCATCGCGTTTTCATTACATTTTTTTCTTTCATAACTACCTCGATAGTAAAGTAGATCATAACGGGAAGCCCAATAAATAAAGTATGAATTTTGCTTGAATTATGTAAAAAAAAATGTTGCGGGAACAAGCATGACATGGCATCATTGTAGTGTAGTGGAAGGATGATGAAAAGAAATACTAGCAAGTTAGCAAAGTGAAATATCCTTGATAAAT
>JAHZNB010001220.1:0-11709 GCA_027744295.1 Callyntrura guangdongensis
TCATTATTTTGCTAGTCTGTCTGGCTTTTCCCTGCCAAACTGTTTTCTGTTATACAAGTTGTAATTGATACTATGATATCTTATGAAAGCTTTGGCTGAATTGTTTTTTGTATTGAAATTTTGTGCTGACTCCTCGTGTTTTTGTATTTTACATTAAACAGCAATCGCATGATATTTGTACGTCTTATCTAAAAACAATGCTTCACAGCAGGCCTGCCAAACATTAAATTATTTTACGTTTTGTTTGTGTTTGTAAAGCTACAATTAATTTCATATTCAATAAATTTTCTATAACTTTGGCGTAATGCATGGTGCAACAGCAACCCTCCTAAATTTTATACTTGAACGTCCAGACGTCAAGCCTGCTACCACCATTTTACATGCTTCTCCAAACATGTAAAATGATGAAACCTACTTCACGTGTAGACAGGATGGGGACAGGATTTATAAACCTGAATCATTTTGGCAAGCAAACTTTGCTTTGGCCTATCCTTTAGAAATAATATCACGAGACTATTCCCTACATCATCAAAATTTCATGATTGAGAAAAGTTAATATAGGAAACAATGGGATTCATATTACCTTACCTAGCTATAAGTGGCACGCTGAATGAAACGTGTTCTTTGAAATAGTAGTCCTTTTTGTTCATACTCACTCACTCTACATACATGCATAGCTTCAATTTCCCTTTCACAAAAAGGAAACCTGATCTGATTGTAAACCGAACGTGGAGGAGAGACACCCACACATATCATATACCCGACTTGTTATATGCAGATGCTGATAAAAACCACTTTCATCGTCCGTATCAAGGCATGTATGCAAATAAAGAACGCATTACAACGTAACGTACACAAGGTACTTCAATACACCATATACACAACAGTGCTATACCGACATTTTCTTTTCCCAAGAATTTGTGCAACAAAAATTGCCTGTCAGTCGGTAGTTTGACCTCTCATCTTGCACCACAAATTTTGGCAAAAAAGCTTACTATACTGCTTTCAATTCATCACTTGTTCTATCAAAACATACAAGGCAACTAAACAGTCGTAACATGAAATACCAACCCATCAGATCATTGCATTGTATTCTCAGAAAGAAAGCCCACATACAAAAACACAGTGCATATCCACATATGTATATAAATAGACCCGTTGGTTATGAGTCATAATTGTATCGTCACCGCCATATACGTTAGTTATATGTCTAATGAAATTCAGTGAAAGTGCCAAAATGACCAAACTTCCTGCGAGACTTGCACCACAAATTTTGGCAAAAAAGCTTACTATACTGCTTTCAATTCATCATTTGCTCTATCAAAACATACAAGGCAACTAAACAGTCGTAACATGAAATACCAACCCATCAGATCATTGCATTGTATTCTCAGAAAGCCCACATACAAGACACAGCGCATATCCACATATGTATATAAATAGACCCGTTTGTTATGAGTCATAATTGTATCGTCACCGCCATATACGTTAGTTATATGTCTAATGAAATTCAGTGAAAGTGCCAAAATGACCAAACTTCCTGCGAGGAAGAAAAAGCAGAGTTTCGTTTCCTTATTCCTTTTTTTTTCTTGGAACGTAACATTTTGGAGGTATAGCATGACTTATATATTTCTAGAATTATTATTATTATCATGACAATTGTTATTAGGAATGTCCTCATGTTCACCCCCAGCCCGACACACTTTGACAATGTCCGAAGACTGAACTGTCGCTTGCAGTTTGGCTTCGTTCTGCAATAAGACAGAATTGGTGATAAACAGCATTACGAGAAATTCAATTCACCGGAAAAAACGTAAAAATTCTGGTCGCATCTCTGTCAGCAAGAAAATAAGGCTAAAACAATTAGGCACAACGTCTAATAAAATCTTAAAGTCTTGCACGGGACGTCTCTAACACACGACAAGCTTTCACCGTCTTTGCTACTTATGACGGTGTACAAATTGCATGGAATCTACAATCATACGAACAAATACTAGAAAAGGGTATTTCGTATTACGTTACAGACTCGAAGATCAAGAAGATATTTTTAACATGACATGCCGGGTGGGTACAATCATTTAAGCTGTTACATCTTTGTTACGATATATTTTTATTCCCTTACCTTCCGAGTTTGCACAATTGTTGACGCAATGCCAGCAATAGACATAACTATAATCGCAACTGCAAAGTAAATATAGCCGTCCGTAAGCCAAAGCGTGATAGAGAAAATTTGAAACACGTAGAATGGGTTCAGGACTTCCAGGAATAGGATCCGAATGATGCTTTGTACTTCCACTTTGATTTCATTGTTGCCGTAAATGATTCGTCTGTTGAAATATAAAAAACAGAATGAGATATTTCGATATAAAGTGCTGCTTTCCGTCCTTTTCATGATAAAAATGAAAGTGAAAAATTCTGCGAACGTGTAGATAAAATAAATAATGCTCACAATATGTAGCTCTATTTTATTTACATAAAGAAAGGGATGACAAATATATGAGGTTGAGGTAGTACGTAGACAGTCAAATTTTTATAAACCCTTTTCAGCGTATTTATATGTCTACACTATTTTATAAAGTGAATTCACCGCTGGCGGTAAACTAATACACTGAGACTGAGAGCCTTGATCTTGAAATTTTATTTTGTCAAAACGATATTATATTTGCCTTTCACCGAGCATCTCTTTGTCTGACTTTCCTGTTGTTTCTTTCTTCGTGTGCTCAGAAGAATATGCTATGTACACATTTTCTGTCGGAGAAAATCCCTTTAAGTAACATTATTTCATATTTGATGGCTCATATTTCATACCTTTAAGCTGGTACTGAGGCTTCCCCTCAAACTCACAGTTTTACCGAACCATATTTTCTTTGTTAGTGATTTGTGGTTCAACTTTTGAAGTAGCTACTCCATATAGTAATAATAGTAGTTGTTTAGGTTTGCCACGAACGGATCCGACAAAATGGATTTTTTATTCAAAGGGAATATAACAGGATTTTATTTGTTGGCTTTTTCCTTTCAAACATGGAAAAACTTTCCTTTATAAAAGGGATATATTTCTCCTCTAACATGAGTCAAAACGTGCAGGTATACATTTATAACCACTCTAACAATCAGCAACCCCAGTTCTACTCTATACGCCGTTTGATGGCATTTATTTTTTGTTAACTGTCAGTGTCAGGGGGCATGCTATGCATTTGAACAATTGTCGATTTATACTATTCTCTCGGATACATGTAAACTTGATTGGGTAGTTTTGGTGAAAATCCTTATTTCACTTTATTACTCGAAGGGGCTTTATATCAGGGGGGCATAATATGCATTTGAACAATTGTCGATTTATACTATTCTCTCGGATACATGTAAACTTGATTGGGTAGTTTTGGTGAAAATCCTTATTTCACTTTATTACTCGAAGGGGCATTATGACACAAACAAAGGGCTTCCAAATCTCAAAGTAAGAATGAAAAGAGGTACATGCAAAAGTAATAAGAACAAAAAGTTTTAACAAACGTAGTATTCTAACAAAGTAGACATGGGTTTTAAAACGTGATTTTCATTGGGTACTCACACACGCAGCAGCCATCATAAATCCTCGTGCTTGCTTTCATCATTATTACGTATATTGTTATTCCAAAGGCTGCTATTTGATATTTCCTGCAGCTTTTTTCTCAGCTTCGTTAAAAATGAATGAATGAATTCAACTAACTTTCTAAAACTGAAGTTAAACTTGTTGATGTGTGTGTTAGCGTATTATTTATTTAATTCTGGAAGCATTTGTTAAGAAATCTTACTATTGGCAGAAAACGAATATGCCAAGTTCAATGTTCAAGGTTGAAACTTTGCATGTCTTGAAATAAAGGAGATGAAAGATGCTCTAAAAATACTTCTTACTGACATTTAATCAGGTGGAAAGGAGGAGGAGTGACTGGAATACAATGAAGAAGTTTAAGATCTTTTTCATTTCTTTCCGCCCACCTGCAAAAATCTCTCGTTAGAATGGCAAAATTATATAGAAGAAAGAACAGCATTGAATGAAAAAGAAAAGAAATAATAATCTATTTTCACGAATTGCGAAAGTTTAGATGTGTGTGACGACTATCGCAAAGGTACTCTTCTTACATAACTTTCCGTCAAAGTCGCTCATATATTCAGTCATCCATTTCGCTCATTGATTCAGAAAACCTTGTAGGCATACACGACTTCAAATTATGGCCATAAACCACTAAAGTAGCTTACCTTTGACACTGCTGGAAGAGGGATAGTCCTTTGCTTTGATGAAGAGTGTTTGTGTTGGCAATGTCGAAACCTTGAAGTTTCGTAAATCCGCCATATTGGTCATCCCAAATGTATCGGAGCTTTTTACAAGTGAACAAGCGAACGGAATCGGCCTCTAACGTGGTTGGAAGGAAAAGAGACAAACAAAATATAAGTAAAGTCAACAAAACGTTTGTACATAAAATATTGGTCTCTTGTCTACAGCAATCAATAACAAGGCCCGAGTATATATATATTGACATAAATGTAATAATGCAAATATATTGGCTGTATTCTAACGGAACATAAATGTATGAAGTACGTACAACATACAAACATACTTATGAATTTTCATTATGTTTATTCAAGGTCAGTGCATATCGTTATGAGAGTGCAGACAAGGGGAAAAGCAACAAAGCTAATGTATGCCATTCGATTTCAGTTTTTTTACTAGTGTTATTGGGATGTCACTCCTTGTTAGTTGTCGTCTAACAAAAAATATATTGTCGATTGACAAAAAACAAGATGAAAAGTTTCAGCACGAAAAAAATATATCACAAAAAGACAATGGGTTCATTTCTTTCTCTCTTGTTTTTTCTCGTTAGTCCCTACGTAACTGGAGTATAATAATATATGCATATATGTACCTCTGATGTTCCCATCTGCCTTAGGAATGGCGAGTTTTGGACTGGCAATAGTTTTAAGCTCTTCCTCCAACTATTTGATCCCAAAGACGGTTAGCATCTCCATCCACCTGTGTAGTGCGAAGACCAGCTGCGGCAAAGAGTTTTGTTGTTCTATAATTCAGAAAGAGAGACAATATGAGGCTATAAAAATGTTATTTTTGTATTACGAAGATAAATATTGTAGCATTAGGCATAGTTCCCGGGCCTATTTGCTGTTGACGTGTACATTCATATCATTGCATTATATATGAGTGTACAAAATACAAGGGAAAACTGAGTAAACTAAATACGGTCACGTTGTTTTCTCACTCATTTCTCTTGGGATTCTAATATCTTACTACAGAAATACAGAAAAATAAAATAATGGTCACACATGTGTAAGGGAGCTGTATGCGGCAAGACACTTCTCACGAGGCAGGTCATGCGGCACAAACAGTAAATGAAATTTTATTGCTTTGTATTTCAATTTGTGTGTGTGCCATGTTAAAACGAGCAAACTGTTAGTTGCAATGTCAAAGTCACATGCAGACACGGTTTCACAGTAAATGAAATTTTATTGCTTTGTATTTCAATTTGTGTGTGTGCCATGTTAAAACGAGCAAACTGTTAGTTGCAATGTCAAAGTCACATGCAGACACGATTTCGTTAGCTTTTCGTATCATCATCATCACTAACTTTGATAATAATTAGGTACTCTGCATACAATTATTACGAAAGTAAAAAAATGTACAAAAACTGTTGCCTCCGTTGCTTAATATTAACAGCCACATGCAAAAAAAGAAAGATCTTCATCCTGGTATTTCTTGGTGAAATTGCTTTTCTATCAGGAGAAACGAATGTTTTCTTTTAATTATCATTTTTCTCTCTCTATTAGCTCCACACAAGCCATAAAAGCCACATCAAGGTCAGGAAAGACAAATAAACACAAGAGTGATGACATGGCAAAACCCGAACGNAATAATGAGTCTGCATGTTAATATCAATATAAAATCCAATATAATCTGAGCTGACGACAGCGGTGAAAGATGGAAACCTGTTCATACACCGGAAAAAATATTAATGAAAAAATGTGAAATGGAACGCCTTTTGCCCTTTTAGCAAATCCCTACGTCAGAGTTTTATTTATATTGGACTTTTTTGTATATAACGGATTGTTCTGAAAATGGCTTGCTGATTGCAAACCTGCCTAGAAAATGAAGAAAGCTAATGAATTCAGGAAAGAAACGAGAAATTATGGCATGCTTCTTGATTTTAGTCGTATTGCTACCAATCCATCTTATTTCTCCGTAATATCTTAAAATATTCGTTAGTGCAACCAGCCATAGGTAATTTGTTGCCTCTTGTACTCCACACAACCTTGTCTACCTCAATCAAGTCACTCTTCTGGGTAAATGCTTGTAACCAGCAAAAAACGGTAGGTTAGCCTTGAAAAAAGTTTTTCTGATAAATATCTACAGAGCAGCAAAAACAGAAAAAGGGGATTCTGGGGTGGTTATATGTATGTACATAAAATTCTGAAGGTCATACCAATTTTGTGATCTGAAATTAAAATAGACTTTATTGAAACAGACAGTTATGGTAATTCAACTCATACAGACAGAGAGTAGAGCTAAGCTTTAATAAAGATGATGGTTCCCACTCAAGCAAGAAGACACTTTATTTTTATGCTTACGCCAACACAAACATGTAAAAAAGGATTCAACTAAATCACATATTAAATATATGTAAATAATGGCAAATTTAAAGATCAATGCCAATGTACTACATATAAGTATGTATGTAAAAAACATTAAAAAATGTTATAGACTGTATGTAAATATACTTGTTTCATCATCAGTCAACATAATAATACCGTACTTTTTTGTTGGTTATGCCGAGAGTCAACATTATTAAATGAGCAACAGCAAACTAATCTATCCGCCTCCATCTATCCTAATATTTTCCCTCCTTGAAAGTGCTGTAGGCGTGTAATATACCTATTGGGCTGTTCAATTACACAGCTCTTGAGTGAAAATCCGAGGGCACATTATTTATTTTGTCCTACTCCGGTAAATAAATAGTAGTAGGTACTTTTGCAGCATCCCCGTATCTCATCGTGGAAGCCCTTCTTCTGCGTTTCTTTTTCCTTCCGCTAGAAATCCTTTATTTATGAAAACCACTCTCACATTTTTTATATACATTTATTCACGTTTCCACATAACTGTAATGATAAGGTGCTCACAACAGGAGGAAATTCAAGGCCAAAAAAGAAAAATAACCTATCATCATCCATCCCATCGTTCGATAACTTCAACTCCGAACAATCAAATAAGCGTATAATATGATCTGGTATGAAACTATTCAACAATTCAATTTTTCGTTTCGAGTTTCACATAATAATTCTCTTTCTGAAGAATTCAGGCTATATCCAAGGTGTAGAATGCAAATGTGATGGTGCTGTCTACACAGGACACCAATTCGGTTTCCTCACTGGAAGCCCTTTCTATCTCCTCTCGTGACTCATTTTTTATTATAGAAAAATGATATGGCGCACAAATTATAATCGAATTCTGATAAATTGCTACAAGCAAGGTAAACTAGCATTGAATTTGATTGGTTCACTTGGAGTTGATACTACTACCTTTTTTCTAGGAGATGAAACCTAATATCTAAACTCGTTCTCCGGAGAGAGTGAATGACTTGGGATTACATTGCGTATAACAACTAAAAAAAAGTTTTACTACAAAAATGCTCTGGGATTTCGTTCCAATTTTACAAAAAAAAGAATGGCAACGATTGTAGTAAAATAATGTAAGCCCCAACATAATCTCTTTTTACTAAAAGGAAAATACTGCTACGTTTACTTTTCTCTTACTTTTACGTGTGGCTGTCTTTTATCCACACGGTCACGTTAAAAAACTGGGGTTACATTAAAAGCCCGTCGGCTTAAAAACCACAAGTAGACAAAAGACAAGCAGAACGTGAATGCGCTAGTAAATTCTATTTTGAAAAATCAAATAATATATGTCACGTATTCCATTCATTTTATTTTTTCTCTATTGATTCACAAAGCATTAACAGCCTCCCCAGAATTATCCTCCCTCCCTGCCACTTAAATAGTAGAAAGTTTCAGAACTCTAATATTATCACGCGTGGTACCACCATCATCATAGGTTGTTATTCATCTGTCAAGACAGGAAGATGTTTCTGAGGTGCATTAAGCTTTCAACACCTATCAGTTCTTATCTCACTTTCGCTCTCAAATCAAATGGGAAATTTAATGAGGAGAAAGATATTCACGTGCACACCTACATACTTGTGTTGTAAGTACTATCATGAAGGAAAAACATGTTCGTTTTAGAGTCATTTTCTCTTCAGAGATACCTTGACTCAAAGTCCCATTTAAGATACGACATCTTTCGAGAAAATGAAACGAGAACTTTTTAAAAGTTTTTTTCTTCTTCCTAAAATTGGATAATTTTTTGCTTTGAGTTGAAGATTTATTGCAGGTTGTAGACAATCCACGTTCTTGCAGTAGGAATTGTGCTGTCATGAATTTGCAACTTTTCTCTTTTCCTTTGGCCCTATAAATGTCAACTGGGGTGTTATACACAGTTGCTAGATCACAGGTACAAGGCTGCTAGTCAGAACCTTTGCGTAGCGTCAGTGAACGAACGTGTCGTAGGGTACCACGGAATAAATAAATTCCGTTAAATTCCATTTCCATTAAAATATCTACACTATTTTGTTGAACATTATTTTTCCTTGTCACCTTTAACAATGGATGCGAGTCCAACGTTGCCCTTCAGTCGATGTGCATTGCTCATAAAAAAAAGTATCTAAAACGGTACAATTTTTGTTATTCTTTGTCCCAAGAACAGCAGATGCAAAGAAAGAGAAAAATACACATTTACTTGTGTCTTTTCCACAAAACTGCTGGTTTCCAGAAAAACATTACGATAATAACTTTGATGGCCGTGTAACGTAACACCCGTCTACCCATATCCCTATCAGTAACAAGAACCTAATGTTTTCCGAAGAAAAGAACAACAATGCCACACATTACTGGAATCGATAGACGCACCGTCATGCTCTGTGATTTAATACTCGCTTGAGCTCTGTGTATGGCACCATCGAAAGGCGCCATGGGTCAAATTTTGCTTTCGTAATCGCAGATGACAGGACAAGGTTTGTTATACGTCTTTTTAGTATTGAATGGTTTCTTTCTCTCTGGTACTTCACTACATTTATCATCCATTATGTCGTTGTTATGTAACATCGTATGTTGGAAGCCCTCTAACGTAGACATACATATGCTTAAAGTTATTCAGAGATCAGGTCATCAGGGTCACCTTGTGCATTGTGCCAAGAAAAAGAACGGAAAAGAAAAATAGAAAAAAAGAGGAAGAAACATGTAAAAAAAAATCTATCCTTTCCTGTCCATATGGGCGCGTTTACTACCACTGCGTTGGGAAAGAGAAAGAAAGTGAAGATGCAAACATGATATGGTAAAATGGAATTTCTTTAGTACAAGTTACAACGACACAAGTAACGACTTTTTATACACACCACTACCGTTAAACGATATCTAGACGCGTTTATAAATATGCAGCAGAAGACCAGTTTTATCTTTTCAAAACATATGCACCGGTGTACTTTCTTTATAGCCCTACAAATGTGTGTAATATAATATCTACTTACTCCAAGTATGAGGAAAATCATCATCACCGATAATATTATGGCTGGCTCTATCTTTCCTCGGTTTATTCATCATTCCCTTTTAATGTACTGGAAGAAAGTCAACGTTTTTTGCATCAGATGCAATTCTCTAGTAGAAACTTGTATGTATTACGTGCTTGGTTTTAAAAACCGTAGGACCCTACATCAATTTCATGGCCACGAGATTCAAGGCAAAGGAAAATGAAGGCGAAGGGCAGTATAAATACTACAATAGGGGGCTACAAATAACAGAACATTGGTGATGATGCTTTATTTTTCCTCAATTTTTTCTTCCGCCAAACCACAGACACTAGCTGTGCGATATCATTTTCTGTGCTCCAATACAAACATAAGTGGAAAATCCCTTTTGTGAATAGACAGCAGGTTTAGAGGATTGGACGTGATTCTGGCACTTCACACATTGTGAAAATTCACACAGTGTTCCACAATGAGCACAACCTGCTGCAAAAGACCATGTTGGCCTTCATCGAGATTTCAAGAGGAAAATTTAAGTTCAAACGATAGCTAATGTACCATATCACAGCAGTCACCGTAATTGTGGGAACAGAATGGAAAGAAAGGCTACCTTGCAAAATACATAGGGATATGAGCTGGGAACGTGAAAAACGATTTGCTATTGATGCATCCCAATTGTGAAACATGATGAATAAGGAATACATTAAATGATGTAGGGCTACGGCACAGTCAATTTTCATTGCCTTCTTTTCACCAGAACTTTTCTCACTGGTCACTTAAATCCTTTTGTTGTACCGTAATAACTGGAGCTGGCACTCCCGCAAAATACATTCACTTGTAATCTTAAATTGGAGAATATGAACAAGCAAGCCATACTCCCACGATAACTGTTAACACTAGCCGTGTGAAAAAAAGAAATTGTAAAAGGGTAACGAAAATAAATATATATGTAGTAAAAAACGGAGAGTAAACGAGATGATGAACGAAAAGAGATAGGCGAAATCCATTAAGATTTAACAGGATGGAAGCCATCTTGTGAAAAAATAATAATAACGCGAGTTGACTTCAGGGCAACTATTCATAGTCATATGTGAAATGAAAGCTTGTTATGAAAGCTGTGAGCCCCTTTCAGTACAGCTATTATATTACCCCACCCCCATCATCAGCCCCCACAAAAGACCGTTGGGTACTCTACAGCTACACTATTGAGCTTGGTAGACGAAAGACCAACATCATCCCTGCTCTATTATTAATTTTTTCCTTCGCTACGTAAAATACTTTTCCTTTTCACGATAAGTAAATCACAATTTGGTTGTTGGCATACCAGAAAAGTTATATAGGACAACTACTTATTATTTGAACTTCCACGAGGGGTTCTATTTGGAATAAAATCACGTGTCCTTCCAAGTATTGTCCTTAACAAGCATGGCATACATATATACAGTGTTCATTGACAAACGTGTGCAAAACATTTTTTGTCGACCCAATGAAGGTCAAAAATGGGCTTTCAACATCTCTAAAAGCCCTTGGTCTGATGAAGAAACCACTTTAATACAAGTACAAAAAGCGGTTGAGTTTTTTCATATAGTAGAAAAAAGTCTAATAATGAATTACACAAAGAGTATAAAGTTTTGCAACATGTTCTACACCCTGATGACGACGATGATAGTGATGTTCATGTACCGATTTGGCAAATTAAAAGATTTTTATCAGGCTTATATAAAATGGCAATGTAATTTGAGTCTTTGATATAAAAAAAACTGTGAATTTGTTTGTTTGTTTGTAGACGACCATCATTACCCAGCTATTAAAACTGTGTAAGCGTAATGAAGTGTGCTGAAAGCAGTTTTATATTTGACAGATTATTTATGGGAGTTTTGGAGTTGGATTTCTGGTGGTAGTGGTGGGTAATACAGAGGTAAGTAGTCAAATCGGAGTTCTTTCTCTATGTTCACTTTTGTTTGCGTTTACAAAACCATCACAACTTTTTTATCCCCAATTACGTTAAAAAAACTTTTTCAAGGGCACATATATGCCCGCATAAGGGAACTAGTGAAGTGGCTTATTTTCCATGAAACACTACCAAGGAAAATGT
>JAHZNB010001221.1:0-39173 GCA_027744295.1 Callyntrura guangdongensis
AAAATCCTATTACTAAATCAACAACAACTTTGAGAACACATCAGGGATGCTTGTTTGCTAACCAAATGAGTTCAAGTGCATAGCGAGTGTATGTACATGTTGTGCGCATACGCGGAGAAAGAGGTACCTATTTCTGGACCATGTAAGCCAGCACACATTATACATTGTCTAACCGCAAATCAGAATGCTACCCGTCCAATGTACACATATCATACTCACCCTCTTACCTCACCACCACCACCACCAATAAACTACCTACTCCTGTCCACCACGAAGAATTATGATGTTGCAATGCGATTATGTATACAAGACATCATCAACAGGAATGTATGAAATGGCAAAATGGACATGGACATACATCATAGTCATCATTAACGTAGGTATGTACTACGACGAGCGAGAGGAAGAAGGACGTTTTAATGCTTTAATCAGTATATCTTAATGTTTCTCTAATATATAATTTTTGTAGGTGGTCTGGCCATTAAAACTTTAAAAATTCACATATTCATCAGCAGGTCAGGTCTCTGTTCTACAAAAAAATAATCAACAGCAATAAAACCTCTGTTGTTGCTGCTGCACTGCGCCTCGAGTCAACAGCACATCTTATAATCGTCGTGGTCGCTGAAATGAACGAGACAGACCGTCAAGGATAAAAAAACTGAATAAAAATGTTACAATTTTTCTTGTTGTGCCAACAACATCACACACATTAGATTACATTATATCTACATTACTAACTAGATTGTAATTTAAGTTGTAAACCTCTCCACCTTCTTACCTCCCTCAAACAGGAGTAGAGGCGCACAATAATGACTGCGAGAAATCCAATTACAAATATGTAAAGCAATAAAAGTTGTTAAAAAATGAAATAAAAATAAAAAATGAATTAGTTCATACAAGACGATAAGCCCCTTTTCTGTAAAACCCCAGCAGCATAGGTACTACACAGACATGTCGATAACATTCTCCCCCACAAAGTGTAATATTTATTTGCGGAACAATAAATCGTATCGGATAATTCCGCAGTTTTCTTTTCATGTTGGGTTTTGAAAGAACATTGTAATGAACAAAACCTCAACAGTGTTTTCTCTTTGGTCATCGTATCCTCAGGTGAAGCTGTAAATTGCACACCATAAACTTTAAGTTGCTGCATCTATCATCTGTAATAGCTCATGCATGAATGAATGCACAAACACACACACACACGGGCATGCATCTATTTTTATTTCTTTTCCTCTTCTCACTCTCATATCATCTTCGTCATACATCTTGTTTAATTATTATTACTACTTTGCCGTAAAGTAGTAGGAGACTAAAGTAATAAAGTAACACGAGAAGGTTCATTTATATAAAATAAATAGCGTACACATTCCTTTCTCCTCAGCTACCAAGCCCATCTCCCTTTATTCACATTGCGGGAATGAACCACACTATCCCTACACTAGTGCTAATGATGTACATGGGATAATAATTATTATTCATAGAGTAAACCCATCTCAAGTACATGGTCTAACAGAGGAAACATAAAAAAGTAATTTTTACCAGTCCCCTCATTTATATTTCCAACTACGAAGAAAAACAACGACACATTTGCTTTATGTTACCTAACTAAAATAAGTTAGCAATCTGCATACAACCAAGAACATTTTTTGGGGGTTGGGTACAAGCTTTGGAATGATGGTATGCTCGCATCATTATCATCGTCATCGTCATCATCACCGCCAACATCATAAATGGCAAAATCCACTACCTCTCTAGTACAGTAGAGCATCGTGTGATGTTGCTCCAAAAAGTGTAGTGTTACATATGGGTGGAGTGTCGGAACACATGTAAAAATTTTCTTGTGGTATTTTCCGTCTTAAATAAACATTTATTCGTTTGAGCACGTACGCAGCACCGGAGTACTTCTTACTACATAGTAGTAAAACCTAATATGCAACAACAACAAACACACAACGTATTTGCATTTTGCCAATAATCCACAAGACAAATTCTTGACTTGCTTGTCAGACCATTGAACAACTTGATATTACATGCATAATACAAAATAACCAATAAGCAGAAAGAGCTCACTCTCCGTCGCAAACCATTTGCTCAAGATGATGATGATCGTTATAATGTTTTTTTCTTTAATGGTAGTGCTCTTCTTGATGTTTGGTTGCTCGCTGTTTGCTGCTTATTATGGTATAATCCATCTCAATCTATATCCATAATCCTTAGATTCTGCCACTACTTATGGCATTTGTACTGCTGCTCTCTAATAACTTTTGCTTTCTTGCTTCCCTGTGGTTAGCTTTGACGCTGGTTTATAAACGACTAGACTCATAATGTAAGAAGTAGTGCAACCAGAGAGAGAGAGAGAAAGGGAGTGCGCAGCCAAAGAGGTCGCGGTAAAACTAAGAGAAATAAATCACTCAAGATTGGAATTCCATTGGTAAACCGCACATATTTATTTTCTCCTTTCTATTTTCTTCGTTTTCGTTTCCTGAATGTTGTATATTATTATAAATGCGCGCTACGTGTATATAACAAACTATATTAGATTACCCGTCGTTCCTCTTAATTACCATTTTACATCAGAGCTACACTTACAAATTCCTTTACAGAAATTCCAGAGCTTTACAACAAAAACATAATCATGTCATTTATAGGTATACAGCAAGCCTCTAGAGAAAGGGAATATTTATTTATTTGCTTCTCTTTACTGACATGCTCACCCTCGCACTAATTTTTGAAGAGTGCATGCAGGATAGTGCTATACCGCAAAGTGTTAAGTGGAAACGGAAGGCATTAAAATAAAAAATAAAGTTATTATGTATGAGTATTATTGTTATTATTATTACTATTATTATTCTGCATTGCTGAATGAATACGTTTTATGCTTTTCTTTTCTAAATTGCTCTCATTATATCATACTAGCTTACGGTACACGTACACACCAGGAGACGAGAAACATTCAACGGAGAGAAGACTAGCATGTAAACATTTTGTAAACAAAAATAATGCCATTGCCATAACCTGTATTGTTTTTATTTTTACAGGTAATATTAGCCGACGCATCCACACCAACACCCTACCCGCCAGAAAACAATGATAAAGTCGTGAACGCACGGAAAAGCGGTCGAGCTTTTACCTTGAAATAATGTAGTATTTTACATAAACTATTACGTATTGTGCAATTGCTATTACGGAAAGCACTTATAAGAAATAATAGTAATAATAATAATAGCCCCTGTATCTCCATTAAACTGAAATGCTTACATTTTCAGCGGTATCGAAACATAATAATAAAGAGCTTTTGCAGTTGATGGCGGTCGGTAAACTTACGTAAGTTGAAAGTGTATATTAAGTATAGAGAAAGAGGGTGCCGTACTATTACTGCCCACTTTTTCTCAGATAGTGTCTACTACTGTCTATTAAACATGTTTGGTTGAAAATATGTACATAAAGTTGTACGCACTATCGTACTCCTGTTGTGAAACACGAGCGCACATTCATAATACACACACATCTGCATCAATAACACGTGCATTCTTATATATATTCAGAAGACAATTCTCCTGACATGCATACACGATAATTTTTTACTCTGGCCAAACTGAGCTAACTACTCATATTGTTATTTTGTGTTCACAAAAGTGTAACAAGAAGGAATAAAATGGTTACAGAAACATTTTCTTTTATACCCAGAGAAAGCTTATAGGTACTAATGTGGCATTCGGTATATTTTCTGTGACGAAGATAATAATAAAATAATAATAATAATATTAAAATAGGAAAGAGCAAGGCTTGTGGGTGATGATGGTGATGAAGTAGTGGCAGATACGCTGTGAAATTTATTCACCCACGGTTTGACAAACCCTCTTGGTTTTCTCAATAAACAACAACAAGAGGAGGAGAAGTAGAGAGAGGGACATTCACGAGCCAAACACACATACAATATAAGTAACAAAAAGACCGTGAAGAATTGAAAACACGGACCCTGGCAGCAACAGAGCAGCACATACCTACTTACATGCATGCGTGCATAAACGTACGCAGCAATACAGTATTCATATTATGCACAGCTCTCGCTCACAAGAAGAAAAAAAAGCAGACTCTCTGTTTTGCTGCTGTTTTCGTTGTGACGAACGATGTGGTTTGGTTACTGTTCACAATGATGATGATGATGCTGATGATGATGATAACGATGTTAGTTACTATCCAATCCACAGCATTTAACCACGCTTTTGAGCATATGTGTACTTGTGTGTACACACATGGACAAGTCCATCGTAGTAACCTGCAGCAGCGCTTCCCCTACTGTCTCTTTTCTGGCTAGTTTTCTTTTGAAAAATTACTTTGGCAAACAAAACAAAACTCTTATCTGTCTCTTTCTCGCCACTGTTTATTTAGGAGTTACCACTATACATCACATTAGAAGCACCCTTGTGCTGCTACAGCTACAGCCAGCCGAAATAGTTATAATAAATATTATCATCATTACCGGTACCATTATATTGTAAACTCCACCAGTGAGTAGCACCACCGGAGCATAAGAACCAGGAGTAGAATACTAAATACCTGACGTACCAAAACCACTACAACCAAAACGCCGAGTTTTTTGTAATGTTTCGCGGCGAAGAATAGAAAAGAAGCAAACTCATTGATCATAATTATGTCTGTTTAGAGGCTCCTTTAAATGAAAAAAGGGGAAAGCCTTGTCAGTATGCGTTATGTTATGTATTGTGTAAAAAAAGTTGTGCTGCTCACTCACGCTCTCCTCACCATACCACCTCTTCCACTCCTCTGAAATATAATATATTGGTGTCTTTCTTCTAGCGTTTATTATTATACCGTTTTCTCATTTTTCCTATTAGGGCAATTACTATGTTTTGTCCTGTTGTAGGGGAGCAAGTAAGTAATCACGCTCAATAGTTCACCAACCATGTACTATTTGCTTAATAGTTGAATCTAGTGTTATACTCAGGGCGCTATAAATGTCTTAAAATGTTGGAGTAAATTAGTCCTTCCAAATTGTCGTAATAATAGGCCATGGCACAAAATTCGAAACAAGACCGCATTTAATCAGCGTTACTCTCATTTTACTACTTTGGATGATGATGACGATTGTGATAATTGAGCAATACAAAAAAATGTATTTTGTTGTAGATGATATTTGATATAAAAGAAAAATATGCGGGGCGTACTACATCGAAGAAAACAGTTATTTGGTTGGATTGAACGTTATTTGCTTTACGCTTAGGCATTGCGCTTACCCATTTGGTTTTAGTCCAAAAAAATCGTTTTTACTAGCCTGTAATAAGGTATAAAATGTATCATTTTTTATAGAAGTAATAGGTATATGCATATAGTGCATTTATATAGTTAAGGATAAAGGGCAGGTAATGTAATTTTTGTAAAAAGAACAAGAAAAGTGGATAAATTATTATTTGTATTAGGAATGGGAATGTATGTACTGGAGCATATGAACACGAGGGAAACAGTTTTGTGAACAAGGTTGAACTAGTGTAGTTTTACATCATGGTATAAAAAATGCGTCGTGAAGAGAAAGTGGCCAGAACAGAAAGGCCAGAAAACAAAAGCCAATAACAGTATCAGCAGGAATTCGAGTACGGTAGTGTCGATATAAAAACATTGATACGTTGTGTACTTTTTTTTTCTTTCTTTCAATGTTAGACATTTTTATCCTGATTTCCTTTCCTGTTCTACCCAAGATAAAAAATGCCAAGTCCACTTATTTTCATTTCTAGCAACATGGACAAGATCCTATAATAAATTCACCAGATAGGCTAAGCCAATTCCACATTTTTCGTGTAAAATGAGAAAAACAGGAGAGAAAAGAAAAGTGACTTTTTGCCTTTTCCGCTGTTTGACCAACAAGAGGAGTGTTTGGTTTGCGATGATTTCATCGACGGTCGTAGTGGAATACATATAGAAATACAAGATAACACATAAATAATTCACGGATATGTGCCTTTCCACTCAGTCAGATAAATGCAGAAATATATATATATACCAACAACTACAAAACGGTGAACGACGATGGTTGTAGAAAAATGACGATTGACCACACCACCAACTTATTGGTTTTTTGTTGGGCCTGTGTTTGTGTAATTTAATTCCAAAGAAGAAATAACATCCAAGAAACATGATTTCATTTGCTACCACACACAAACACAATCCACCCACTTAAAGTACCCATCAGACTTAATCGTATGAATGACGATAAAAATATCTTATACGCTAAAAACGAAAAAGAAAAGAAAAAAGTTTTGCTTACCCGTTGAAAGGGTACGCCGCAGCGGCAGCGGCCGCAGCCGCAGCGAATCCTGGGTCATAAGGATGATACATTGAGGGGTAAGCCCAACCGCTTGGGCCTAGTCCTCCTTCCTTCATGTCTGGTAATCCTCCTCCCTAAAGCAAAATATAATATAATATTTTAACTATTTATCACCGAAAATATTAATCAAGGCGGCTGTTATTTAGGCCAATTTATTCAAAATATAAATTATGCAATATGTGATTGGTTTGTTAGAGATATGGAGAAATGAACATTTACTCAATTTCTTTAAACACAAACTAGTAACTCTTATTGGCACATTAATTATGAGTAAGTAAACACTATTTGTTCTTTTCTCGTATTTCCATAAATGGTTGCATTGCGCACAATGTATATATGCTTCTTTGTTTGTGCAATTTATGAACAGGTTAGTTATATGAGTGTGTATCTACGTGATTTAATATCATGACTTTCAATGACTTTCTCTTTCCACTCTTTCCATTTGACACTATGAACTTGCCATACTTTTATTTTGTACAAGAAAGCGCGTGTCGACAAATACATAATGCTCATGTAGTACAAGCGAGCAATCATATTGGGTACACTCCTTCTTCTACCACCACACCGTTCCACTGACATTTTTACTATATGCATTTGCACATATAAAATAGTATATACAACAATTTCGAGGATTACCGTTTCCTCTATCATCATATCATATTCCACTTTTTTCCACGCAAAAATTTATTATTTCTTTGCGTGCTCAATATTACTACTACAATATTACTTTGCCTACGACTTCTACTGCTGCCACTCACTTTCGATTAAATGCGCCTCGCTTTCTTCAAATATTCCTCTTGGTTGAATTTCTCAACAAAGCGGGATAGAATAGAGTACACAACTTGCAGCAGAATTTTTTTGTATGTGATGGAGTAAGCGAACAGGGAAAATCGGAGGGTAAAGGTGTTATTCATGCTTTAGAAGGTTGTTGTAGATATGTTTTACTTTTATGTTTACGTAACTTTTCTATTTACGCGATGGTATAATGTTTGAAATGTGGAGTTGTTCTTACAACTTGATAGAAGAGTTTGGAGGGACACACTGACATGAATTGAACATAGTACGTGTTTGGTGTTATCGTTCCACTTTTCTTTTTTGTCGTTCACGACTTTGTAAGACGGTTTTCGTAAAAAGGAAATCCAGAAAAGCGGAGTTGTCTCGTGCTTATTTATTATCGTACGCAAAAGACGCAATAACAACTGACGATGAAACATATAACTCGTGAAGGAGATACCGATACATGCTGCTATAAGAAAATGTAACATGCCATAATAAAATATGTAACTGTAAGGTTGGTCATGTCATATTTGATGATGCCACAACACCGCATCTATACCTTTCATCTATTATTTGCGTTTCGTTTGGTAACCCTGATGGCGTGCAGGTCAATATAAATGTGGCAATGTGTAACGCTTTACAGTTGCATATTGGACAATAATCAAAAACATATTTGGTTTCCGTAAACAGGTTCATGTTTCCATGATTGTAACGGTTAATGCCTACATCGTGTCCACACTGTTACCAGTATCATTTTATTCTTCTGGTTGGATATTACATTTTTGATCAATTATTACCAATTGTGAAAATCACCTAATTTCTGAGAGCGGAATAGGGTAGCGTAACGGACAAAAGCGGAACAATCAAATAATGAACAGATGCACTTCTGGTTGGATATTACATTTTTGATCAATTATTACCAATTGTGAAAATCACCTAATTTCTGAGAGCGGAATAGGGTAGCGTAACGGACAAAAGCGGAACAATCAAATTATGGACAGATGCATAGTTTCACTCCGCATCCCGTAATACATGACAATGATTACATTTATTCCAGCACCGTATCTTCGTACAAGCAGATATATTAATTTAAAAATAATCAAACAACGGCGTCAACAATACAAAAACTATGTTTTTAAAATCACGAGGCGTCTGTTTTTTGTTACGTTTATGATTTTAATTGATGAAACCTCAGATGGCAATAAATCAATTATGTCGTCTCATTTAAGTCTTTGGCAACACTTCTTGCTCACCAACACCGTATAATAAAATGTCTGAATATATGCATCTATACTACACGAACTATCACAACAAAATACATTATCATTCATATAATACCATATATACCTATACGCATGCCTCCCTTATTTTGAATACCAACACTCCAGCAGCTAAATACAGCGAGAGAGAAAAAGTAACCAAAAGAGTGCAGAAGAGAGAAATAGAGTGAAGAGAAACTGCTGGTTATGCTTGGAGCTTGTCAAAATATTGACTTTCGGTTAACTAACTGGCTCGTCCCATATCCATTACTTATTCTGCATTTTTCAGCTCATAAATAACCTTCACGCCTGATGTTTTGAACAGTTTAAAAATGTATTTCTCGCCGCGCCGCTCCTTTTTACGTAATCATGTCTGTACCCCATAATCCTACCCAAGGTAGATAGATATCTGTTTGTATATCTTGTTGTATAGCAAACATACTGCTGGCTTTGGCTAACCATACCGAATCCTCCAAAGATAGAATATGCATAGCACGTTCACCTACAATGTTAAGAAGACAGTCTTACTACTGCCTGCTGCTTCTGTTACTTGAGCTTCGCAGTAATATCTAAAACTGCTAATGGCAGTGAAAAGAGATCCTTAAAGTTGTTCAAACGACAGTTTTTTTTTCCTTCAACGGATATGGTCTCAATGGGCTCCTTTTCTTTCTACAAGATAACTTACATTGGATAGAATACCGTGTTCCTTATCCAATTCTCCACAGAAATAGAGTGTTGCAGTTTACAAAACAAAAATTGTTACTTTTTCTCCGCTTCAACAAAACTGAACTACTTCTAAAATACGACAAACTTTACATAGGAAGAATAATGCTCTCCAGAGTAGACTAGTCAACAACCTCCTTGTTTTTTTCTTATCTATTTTCTCAGTCAGTTTCACAGGATAATATGGGCTACAACATTACAAAAACAACAACGAAAAAAAGACGACGACAACAACGACGCGATAGTATGGCAAAAGGCTGGAGTTAAGGCAAGTCAAGGCTGGTCTCAAAGTCATTTCTGTCTCCCTCAAGATACATTTGGAAAATCTCTTAATTGGATTGCTCATCCTTCCCCTTTTTTCCTCTCTTCTTTGGAATTTTCAATCTAAAAATGTTCATGTCCCAATTGCATTTCCCTCCTAGTGCCTCTCATACAAAATAATAATAATAATAAAAATAATGCTACTTATAAACTTCAAACAGTTTGAACCACACACACCACCAATAATGATACCACCACATCACCGCCGCCACTTGAAGCAACCCTTTTTACCTTGCATTGTATGTGCAGTGATCACATTGAATTTTTTGAGTGCTGCTTACTACCACTTGAGTATTTTTGAGATTATGTACATAATATATTTATTTGACTAGCTCCAGTTTTCATTCATTCATTTTCCCCTTTAGTCAACAAGTTTGACTATCTCTTCTCTTCAGCAACATCATCAATATCATTCCCTTATACTTCTACTATCATCAAAGTATTTTTTATTTATAAACACGATGATAAAGTAGTAACCAGAGCTCTCATCTCTTCGTCATCATTCGTCTCCCTGTTCATTTCTCCAAAAATACTAAGCTCGTCAACAGCGTGGAAAACAGGCCCGGTCTATTCATAAATGTCTTTACGAAAGAGAAAATGACTGTCTGACTGAGTGATCTCTCTCTCTCTCTCTTTATACATCCTGCAGCAGCATGCTGAAGTTTCCATATACATGATTATTAACAAGCAATTTCTTTCCCTAAATGCAAGCACAGTTCTTCAATAATAAAGCAGTACATAGTGTAGAAGACCACTTCTGTTCTGCTCCCTGTCAAATTAAATATTTGATTGAGTGATGCGTTGTGGCAGTAAGTGTTTGAGCTTCTTCAGAAAAAACAAGGGAGAAAACTCTCGACTGAATCCGCTGCAGTGAGTCATTTAGTCAATGTCAAGGTTTTCTAAAAGTAGAGCTGATATTATGAAGACTGTCCTCAGCACAGCAACTCCGTAGCACGTACTACATACTCAAGTACTTACTAAAGCGCTGTGTTGCTTCGTAGTCAGCAAGATGACAAATGCAATTCATTTTTTACAACTAGCTTTCATCACATCACGTCAGAAGGAGGAGGTTGAAAGAAATAGTTAAAGAAAATGAGTTTGTATTGTAAAAAAGACTAAAACAGACTTGACAATAATACAGAGCGTACGTTGTTGTTCCCGCATTTCTGTCATCGCTCTCTTTTCAATCTCCTAGTCTCCTCCTTCTTCAAACTCATTAAATTATTACTTTGTATTATGACGATAACGAAGATGGTATGCTCTTTTTAGACGATAGAATCGTACCGTGTTTTTTTACGATTCTTCAAATTCTTTCCTTAATAGAGTATTTTTCATTAAAAGCTGGTTTCTCACTGGTTTCTACAAACTTTGTTTAGCTACTATTTATTACAGTGTCTCGATACTTAGTTAATGGTGATGGTGTGGTAGAAATAAAACTTGATTTTTATACGGTACACACCATCTTCAACAGCAGTACTACTGCAATATAATTTTAATAACAAGGTAGTAGTCCTTTTACTACACAATTTCCATTAAAGGGCAATAGCTTTTTTCTTCCGCCGCTGCTGCTAGTCCAGAAAAGGCAAGTCCTGCACGTGGTAAAGGTACCACTTGTTCATTTGTAGTGTATTATTTTTTCATCGTGTTTATATCTGCAGGCTAAAATCTCGTTTTATTTTGTATTTCACTTGTGTGTGTTTTCTGCTTGTAACTTGTTATAGACAAGAGGTAAACGAAGACACACTACTGCACCATTATCATTCTCAGTAATCAGCGTCGTACAAGCGGAATGCGTACGTATAATTGGTATAATAGCATGTTCCTCCGTGAATCTTTCCAAATCGTAGCAAACTTTATGCTTACGACGAGACAATACCATCACCACCATCCATTTCATAATACTATTATTTAATGTTATTAATTAAAATGTTGATGCTACAGACGTTATTATCGTTTCGCGTTATTACAGAGAATATCCCAGCGGCCATTTTTCCACATTTTTGAGCGCGCTTGTCTGCCAACTTGAATGAAAGGAAAGCTTGTTTCATTTCCTCCTCTCCGTGAAGATGATTATGCACAAATGTAAGTACAGTATATCTCTGCATAGAGTAACAGTATCATACTTTTTCATTTTCAACAGCAGTCGTGAAAAAAGTCAAAGAAGAGGGCATATTTTCCTCTTGATACTACTTATTTTACTACCACTAGTCCAATCATCATCATATTCCATACGAGGTAAGGCAACGAGGATGGTGATGACGATGAGTGAGTTTAAGCAGGGGCGAATCACATTTATAGCAGTGTTGTGGTATACACATCACACAACATACAATTTACGTTTTATGCTGAGGCATGTCTCATCGTATGCAGCAGCAAATTAAGCCAAAATGGTGACGATGATGGTGATGACTAGTGCCACTTTTACTATATAAGTACAATATTTATCTTGGTTGTGTAGTAGTAAAAAGCAACCGGGTGAATGCAACGTAAACGAAAAAATGTGATGTGATTTGCTACACAAGACATTTTTTCTATCCCAGAGACGACTAAAAAACACAAGGCAAAACTCCTTGTGTGCTCGTTGTCAGGTTGTTTGAAACTCAAAGGCTGATTGCGTTACTTACTATGCGTACATCAACAAGAATGTCTCATACCACACATTTACTGTCACTGCTACTACCACTTGGGCAGTGTTTTGTATAATTCGTACTAGAGGTACGCTACCATCATAGTCATCATCATCATCATCACCGTCATCAGCGTGGAGAAGAACCAGCCATTCCCGTTTGCACAATAAAGTGATGACTATTCATGCTCATAAAAAGAGACTGCTTTTTTTGTTAATAAAAAGCTACGTTGGCTACAAAGTATGTACACATAAGTACATAGTTTAAATATAAACGCTTAAAAACCCTCACTAACAGTCAGTCAGTCTGAAACGTTCGCTCACTCATTCTACGACGTTCTCGTCAAGTCAAGTTTGTTTGTGTGTAGTAGTACTTGAATCGGGAAGAAAAATAAAAGGAGTGAAAAAAATGAATGAGAATTGTATAATATGGCTGTGTGGCAAATGATGATGATGTTCGTGCAGATGCTGAGGACGATGAAGATGTGTTGCCGTTGTTGCTGTGTTCTGTGTTGGCTGGGCGCAACTTCACTTTTTCTTTCAGCTGGATATTTGTGTCTGAGCAAAAAACAACAAGCAAAGCTTCATATATCTCTCCTTTTTAGTAGTACTTGTTTGTTTTAATACCCACTATGAGTGTAATATATGTTTCTCTTACTAATATACCTATATAATGTGTCGTCTTTCATTTTCTTGCTTTTCTTCATTTCTCTCTCTGTATGTATGTGTGTGTGAAGTTGAAGAGAGCTCCCTGGTCATAACTTTAAAATCCACTTCCTTAATTGGCAATAAAAAAATCTTTCTTTGGCTCGTTGAGTGTGAGTATAAGGGAGTGAGACTTGAAATCTTGTTACAATTATATCACATAATAAACGCGGCAGCATTCATCACAAGAAAAAAACAAACAAAATGGAAGCATTTTTGTTGATATCGGTATCATACCAAAGCAAAATCCATTTATTCGCTTCCCCCGCGGCTACTACACATGCATTGCTCATCATTATCATTGAAAATTTTCTTTTAAGTGTAGACATCCCGTCAAATTTCATTTTTCTTTTTTTCAACAAAATAACACTCAACAATAAAAAGCATATTTCAGATTTTTAAAAAAGTTGTATGATTTTTGTTTGTAAAACCAGAAGGGTCTGTAAAAATGAAAAGACAGCAAAAACTTGAGAAAAACGCTAAAAATATATACCTGATACACCCCGCGTGCACTCGTACTATAAAACTCAATAATTAGACATATACTGGCTAGAACAGTTTTACACTTTGTTCAAAGGTGTATGTATATCCACGTAGGTATGTACAATAAATGCACTCGCATTTTTAGCTCTTAAGAACAATAATAAATAATGAATATTATGTGGCAAGCTTTTTCTCTTCAAAGAAAGGAACTACTGCTGTTACTCAGTCGTCTATTTTTTTCATGTTGCGCTCATAACCTGTGTCATTATAAGACAATTAGACGAATTAAACAGCATATTTTCTCGTGTTGTAACAGGCCTCCCGTTGTGTTAACCTCTACTTAAAAAAGACAAGGATATAATTCTTTTTCTGCCTCTTTGATGTTGTGCCTTTCCTAGGACTTACTACTCCTGCTGCGGTTGTTGGTGCAACAGCAATCCACTGTAAAAAATTACATGTGCGTTGGCTAAACCTTAAAATTAACAGAAAGAAAACGCACCTGTTTTGCACAGAAACATTTAAAGTAAATCCTCTCTATACCCATACATTGTTTCGTTTTATTATTCGTACAGGATAATTTTCCTGATTATGACGTGCTAAAGTTATTTTTTCATTCATAATCAACGTCTTTTTACAGGGTTCATCTTCCTCCGCAAAGTAGTCAAGTCACACAAGTTAAGCGTGGATATATATATAGGTATATGTATACAGCGTGCAAGCAGAGTGGATAGGCACCTTGTAAACTTCATCATTCTCATCATATTAATCATTATCATCATACTTATTACAACTATTTTTAATCCTAAGTATTATCTAAAATAAATATAATCCTCCTCCTCTCCTGATGCTTATTACTAGCACTACACACTACACTACCACTCGTTTTCAGATTATACTTATCAGATTTCTTGAATTAAAGTTGTGGCTGCAGTGGTGCATGGGTGTTTGTAGCAAAAACATGTAATATGCAACACAAAAGTAAGTATCCTCCTGGCTGGTTGCAAAACTTGAAATAGAGTAATTACGGTTAATGCCAAAAAGTGGAAAAAATCGTAGTGTTAGGAGGAACAGACAGAGAGCAGCCTACACATATGTATGTATGTATAAGTTGGTTGGCTACCTATATACATCGATGAATAAAATATGGAAACTATAAAATATAACTTTTGACTTTTATTATCACAACGTTTTTTCTCCCTTTTTTCTTTGTGTAAATCTTATAAAATTTTAATGGAAACATGGGAAGATTTTGTAGCAATAAAAATTGAAAAAACATGTTTAAACATTAAAACGTAGTAATAAAATGGTATTTTCAAGAATGCTACATTATATTTCCTTTTCAGCAATTAAATTAATTAACAATTCTGTTAATCGCACTAAAACACACAACTTTGTACACTACGAGTTTTTGAAGGAGAGAGGAAAAGCAACCTTTTGAGTGTGTTTGTATTACTACTGTACCGAGTTACTGCCTTTAAACTGTTTTCGATACATGATCGTCCTCTTCATCGTTATTATTATAATCCTTCCGTTGTTGTTGCCTCTGCCTCCTCTTGTTTGTACTACTAGTACGCAGCATTGAAAAAATAATAATTTATGTGAATTCAGAGTCAATGATTGTTCCTCCTCACACTTAACTAAGTTAACTACCTTTTATATAGCTACGTTTTTTATTATTAATTCGATTATGCAAATGGCATCAGTGTATGAGAAGCACACCTGTGTACCTTTTAAAATGGAATACAAGGTAGCGTAACGCCCATTACACGTAATCACTGAAGAACATAGTGCCCATCAACGCAGTCTGGTTTTAATCACTCTACCACCACCACCACCACTACTGTTAAAACAATTGTATTGACAGCATATAGAAGTGGTATCAGCAAAGTGGTGATGACCTTCATGTAAATTAAGCCTTTTCTATTTTCAGAGTGGTTTGTTCTTAAAACAAAACGATAGCAGCAGCAGCGTAACATGATGAAAACGAACAAATAGAGTAACATTCACCATTAACGTAGACAACACTACTATTTGCTTTGTTTGTAATATCGTGTTCAAGGTGTATGTCATGAGATGTATATGTCCGTTCCGTTGCAGATTGGATTAATAAAGTACACATTACTTTTGTAGTTAATACCGGGCGTACAGTAGATAATATTGACAGGGCTACCTATAAAAATCTTGAAAATAATGCATAAAAAATAAAAACACGCAACAAAAATAATATCCTATTTATATGGTGTAAAAAGCCGGAGAGGTAAAAGTGAGCCCATTAATTCCCCGAATGAATTTTTATTGCCATAAATAAAATGGAATATTATGATGATGAGAATTCTATAGGATAGATGGAACGAACGCACTTGAACGCCAGTGTGTTTGTGTGTGTGTGTTTCTCCTACTGTTCATTATACATGGTGATAAATGATAACTATGGGTTGGGGTGAAACAGAAAAAAAATAAACACGTTGTTTCTGCTGTTGCAAACAAATATGCTCGTTAAGGAAAATGTAACTTAAATGTTAGACATTAAAACTGATATTCTTGTTATAGGATCGTTATTGTGAAGTAAGATACGAATTCCAATATACCTACTCTACAAAACTGGAAAACAGAAAATTACAAAACTAGACTGTTTTTATTGTGTTTATACAAGAATCGCCAACCTTACACAGCCTCAAATAGTAAACTGGTCAGAAAGATTCTAAATTGTGGATTAAATTTATTCCTATTGCTTTTGTTTCAAAGTGTAGAAAAATCTTACAGGTGAACAGATACATATAGATAACCAGGGGTGTAGGTAGGTAGGTTTTACGGTAGGTAGATAAAGCAATGTACATATTTGTATCTCATATCACCTCTATAGCACCCCACCAAGACATTTTTTTATATTTATACATCCTGGCAAGTTATATGCTTGTATGTATGTGTGAAGAACAGAAGCAGCTTTTGGTTTGAGAAACACAGCCCGATCACATACTTTTGTGTGTTTAGTCTCGCAGTTTTTAGTGTAACATTAAACATTACTATATAACCAGCGTGAGCTCTCTATCAGCGACGCTATTATGGCTGTTGCTGCTGTTTGATGTTGTTGTTGCTGATGATGATGATGTGATGATTATCAGTCTGAGGATCTCAAATCGAGGTAATGTGAACCATTTATATGCGGATTAAATAAACATGGCTAATTATGATTATAACTGGTAATGAGCACTTCCCTTTGCTCTCTGCTCGCTGACTATGCTGGTGCGTTGCCTGCACTTACAAAATATACAAATTACGTTACACACAGGTACAGCAAAATGCAATAGAGAGGCAGCAAAAGTTGGAATAAGTAATTCCATTTAATGTGCATGTTGCTGTAATATTTTTGATGGATATGATGATGTGTCTTTTTTATTGCCTCTTCATCTCTCTCTCTCTGTGAGCTTGCGCAAACCGAAGCTATAACTGGAATGAATTATTGTGTTTTGTTCTTAGATGTAAATGTGTACCTTTTGGCAGTAACAATAAAGGCATCCCGTCAATTACTTATTACTCTCTTATAACTTAATACTCATACTGAGCTATGTACTCCTTGCCGTTTCGTTAAATGAAGTACAAATTCTTGCAAAAAGGATGCAACCCAACATGATCATCATATCGTCATTGCCCTGCCCCTTTGGCTTTTCATGGCTCATTCTCATTTTCCACTAGGGAGAAATGTGCGCAACATATAAATGAGAAATGGGTGTGCAATTTAAAATCTTTTTTTATATGAAATTATAAGTACAAAGTACACTGACCGAGACATTAAAAATATGACGGTGGTATAAAAATATCAGTGGAAACATAATAAGGTGGGATTGATCAACATTGTTACAACAATGTTTTCTGCTTTGTTAAGTACTTACGAAGCTGCTCCGTAAATTTAATGTGCTATCCCACAAAAAATGTGTTCTTTCTGCGCCTTGTGCTGGTCCGGTGCTACCAATGTTATAATTAGTACACATATCTGTAATGATAAATTCGAGTATATATCCGCCGACGCGAAACGGAATGATGACTTGTGTAGTAGGTGGACGATAAAAAATCAACAGCAACATCAACATTAAAAACCCCGACCAAACATAGAGGCAATGAATTTGCCATTACCGCTCCGTCAAAAATTTTTATACTATTTTTGGATAATAATGAATTAATGTTATAAGATGAGATTGTGTCAGCCTGTATATAAATTATTTATTATTATCGCTCCATTTAATTTCAATCATCAGAAAAATTCGCAGCTAGTTGCTTTTTTAATTTATTCACAAGACGGAAACTGATCATTTGGTGAGAATAGAAACTACTACGCACTAAAATCATTAAAACATGTTATCATCATTGTCCTCATCCAATACCCACACCAGCACACCTTTTGAACTTTAATACGCTTACACTGGTAATAACTGCTGTTGCATTTTTATTTAAAAAATCGTAAGAGAGATCTGAAATCTGTCTCTTCCTTCTTAGTTTTCTAAGCTTTATCACCGGCACTCAACAAGAGCATAAAGCCTTATTAAAATGTGTGTTTAGCAGCATAATGTAAGGAAAGGTATGTACACCATGTGTGTAAGTTAAACAAGCAATTTGAAACAAGGGAGATGTGAGATGTGATGATGGGAAAGGCCATTTGTCTCTGTGTGTGGAGTTAGTGTCTTTCCTGCTTTTTCACTCTTCCTGAACCATTGAAACTGTTATGTTGCGTAATAACCTTTTCTACAGAAATTGTAAGTACAAGCTTTTTGAATTTTTCTTGTTTTTAAGCCTCACCTTTTTATCGTCTTAAATTGATAAACTAGTAGTTTATTGTACATTCTACACCGTCAGGTGCATTGCAGGGCAAGCATATATTGTATATTTTATGGTCCAGCACAATATAAAATAACAAGTGTCTTTTTGCTTGGAACAAGAAAACCGATAGAAGGAAAAAAGTACAAAGCAGTAAAACAACGAAAAATCTTACGCAAGTAAAACCCAATCTATCAGGGAAAAAACACAAGAGGTTGGGTATATGGCAAAGTAAAAGACACGCATACGCTATCGCGATCACGGTGATGATGATGAGGCAGGAATATATGGGGAAGACACATGCGTATGCGTAGTACTTGAGTTTGATGTTCTTGTTATTGCAGCACTTATTTGTTTTCCTACTCCCATGTTATCTATTCTCTTCTTTCCTCCACCAGTGCGGAGTGGAGTAAGCGAGCTTTTTATCCAGCCCGAGCGAATATGAGAGGGAGAGGGAGAGAGACGGCAGTCAGTCAGGTAGGTACAGTTATAAGTGTAGCCAAGATAAATGACAAGTGAAACGAATGACGACTTTGGAGACTTGGAGACAGGACTCACAGAGTCACAGACGACAAGAGCGGAATAAACGACGACGACGAATAGGACTACATACGACGGCTACAAAATAACAACAAAAACAGCAGAACAACGTAATGTATAACCGTGAAGAGAGAACAAGACGACAGGAGTCTCACACCAACCACCAAGGGACAATCGAAATAAATCGACTACAGTATCAAGAACGAACGTAAAAGAAGACGACAAGGAGCAAGGAAGGAAGGAAATTGAACAAAAAATAGACTGGCTGGCTGACTGACTGAGAAGTGATACAAAAAAAACTTCTCGACACATCATCATGACCTGAGTTGCCTGTTAAATAAAAACTGATCACGAGGGTTTTGCCTGCTTAAAATTAGGGACATTGCATTTGCTTATTCAGCTAACGGGTACTCTACGACTCTACACACGTAGGTAAATACACTATTAGAGCGTATGCTTACGTGAACTCTTGTTTGACTTTATATTATGTTTTATCGTTGTTTCCATTCCATTATTTCGTTTTATTCCTGAGAGAGAGAGAGAGAGATACGTAACAAGAACAAATTCGAAATGGTAAAGCTTACTCGTTTTCAGTTTGGGAGAGAGAAGATAAGGTATACAGTCACTGCATGTATTTACGACCATTTATCTGATGGGAAGGATGACAATAATATAGTAACAACAATAAGCGAGTAAACAACAGAAAAGACAACTGGTACTACTGATAATGACGACGACGACGACGATGCGATGAGAAGGTTGATGTTGACGATTGTGATGGGATTTCGGGGCATCTTGAGACTCATCCGAATACTCATCCTATATGTATGCTTGTGTTGTAGGTTACAGATACATATAAAGTTGACGTATATGTATACCGACATCCATGATGCACGTACCCACAGTTTTTTTACACGCTTCCATTAAATGTGAACTGGAACCGGTAAGACGAGATCGGATTTTGACGATAAAAACGCTTTATAACAATAAGCAGTGCTGCGGATATGCACTGAAATAATAGGTAGGTATATCTGTGAAAAACTGTAACCTTCTTTCTATACAGTTTTTTTCCTCTTCTCTTCACTTCTTTATCTTATCACTTCTTTTGATAATCACAAGAAAGGAAGGTTCATTTTGTTTTTTGGATTTGATGACATTACAGGATTTTTACGATCATTTCGTATTATCCATGTACCTTTTTCTTGTTTTTTTCATAAAAAGTGTCGTTCGCTCCTCTTTTTATTATTTCTTTAAAAAATTACTTTTAAGGATTTATCTCTATAATTTTGTGTTGCTTTTTTCAATGTCACCCAGCCAGGATGATTGTCATCATCGTGATCCTCATCATCAACATGGCCTGCGGTAAAACCACAGTATAAATAGGCTATTAAGCAGAAATCGATAATTGTGCTAATAAAAATGCTTGCCTGTTACTACACAAAATGCATAAAGCATTTTGATAATGTGCTGTGTGTAAAACAGTCTAGTATTTTGCCAAAAAGCAGCAAACGCTTCCATTAAACATGTTGTGTAAATAATGATGGAGATAATAAGTGTTCTTTAATGATAAATCCATCTCCTACGTCGTTACAGCTTTTTTTTTCAATGACTGTCCTTTTTGACTCTGATATGAAACTTGTCAACGCATCAACTTCGTCATCATCAACCCCGTTCTCTTCTTCATTGTCAGCATCATCACATCATCATCATCATTATGAAATCAACAAGAAATCTTTTTTTTTCCTCAATTGAATTTAATGCCTGAACTACCTATGTATGTACTAATGCATCTCTTTACTTTTTGACTAAATGCACCAACCAGAGGAGCAAGTCGAGTGAGCAAACAAATAACAAGCACACTATCAAAAAGACATAAGATGACCATGTTGGAGGCATGCATATCTCATCAACTTTAATGTAATAATGTATTCTCCTCTGGCCAAGACGAAAAAGAAGAGTTGGGTAGACAGAAAAAAAACTACATTCTATACACATGTTTTACTGACTTTTGCACTTTACATAAATGAAAAGTTGTAGTAGGGGAAAAAAATCTTTTGCTCTGAACAAGATCGTTTTAAGAGTTTTTTGATAGGAAAAGAAATATACAATATTCCCATTTTTTTGAACACGCCATTCTTTATGTACCTATTACACCACCGCAGCAATCCCAGGAGAAGGAAAAGAAGAAAAGACACAACATTGAGCAAACAGCAGACAAGACGCCTGTTTTTATATAACATGTGCGTTTGTAAATATCTGCATGTGTCCATTCGCCTCCTCAATGTACATCACAGAAGCAGCAGTAGCAGTAAACAGCTACCTATTGTGTGTGTTTTTTATCCGTATTTTTTTCTGTTTGATCAGAACAACTACTTGTATTGCTCATGTGTGTATTTAGCTTCATTTTGTTGTTCCAGACTGCACACCACCATCACTACCACAGCAGCACATTTGATACAATTACATATAACATCAAATAACTACCTTCAGTGTTTTTAATTACTTAACTAGTTCTTTTATACGAAAAAAATGTAATATTACGCTATATTCTTTTGGCTCGGCGTGTCTACCATTATAAAGTTTCCTTTTCGTTCCTTCTTGGCCTGACAGGGGCATTACGTCCTTTTACGTATCTAAATATACGTATGCAATGCAGATTCCATTATGATACCGAATAGCGTTTTACATGCTGCTGAAAAGTTTTCTTTATTACGTCTTCTTTACTTATTGGTGTGGTGTGGTAGCTGATAATAATGATGTGCTCTATAACCTACCTGGTCAAATACAATGTATTTATTTTGTAAATGTTGATACCTACCTAGCAGTCAGTCAACTGCCAAGTCGCGCAGAGGCTAGGCCAGGGATCGAGGAGAGAGACAGAAAGGTCTGTCCAAAACTTATAAAATATAACCTAAAGCTAGCAGGTTTATGCCTTTTGTCTGTTGCATTTTGTGAGTGCGACGATGATGGCGAAGGCTGTGAAGGTAAGCAAGTAAGTGTGGTAATAATTATAAGAAAAGGAATAAAATATCATGTTTTGTTATAATAATAATAGTTCCAAACGAAAATGAGCAAGGAAACAGCTGCTTTGTTGCTTCTGTGTGTAGACAGCGTATACATTAATAGCGTTATATAGCTCACGGCTTACGACAACCCGAAGAAGACGACTTTATAAAAAATTGTAAGTAAGTCTATCCATCCATCCACCACCGACGACCAGCATCATCATCATCATGATCATCATCAAAAACTGGACTTGTCTCGCTGTTAGCACTGGATTATAAGTAGTAGTCATGTATTGTATGTATTATTGGTGGTAGGTAGGTATCTAGTAACATGTATATTTTATTATTCTTGTTTTTTTTTGTTCTTCTTAATTTTTAAAACTCATTCAGCCTCACCCTACCTGCCATGCCAAAGACGTTTCCCTAATGGTAAGTACGTGTAAGTAATGAAATTTAGTAGTTTTGCTCGTCGTAATAATAATGCTAGTGATTTATGGGCTTGCTGATGTTAACGACTCACTACCAGCTAAGTACTTTTTTCTTTGGCTTATTAGTACGTTCACTTAATACACATTAAATTCATTTTCGCTCAACTCCACTGCTGACTGACATTGTTAACCCAGCTGGACTTTTGTGGGAAAACAACATGTTTACATAAGAAAGTAAATGGAATTATTTCAGATTAATAATCGCCTTTTTTAATGCTCCTCTGCTGTATACATGCCTTCACTTATGATGACGGGTTGTTATATATAACGGAGAGAAAAAGCAGTGTTGAGTGAAATGAACAACGATGATGGGATGTGCATTTGAATGAGCTTCTTCTACACTGCTGCTCTTTATGTAACGCACCCAAGAGAAGCAGCAAGCAGCACCCTTTTGCTTTCCTTATTATTATTATTATTATTAGAATCTAATAAAACTCGCTACCTAATAATCATAATATCAATTATCTTGTTTTTTTCTATATAAAATTGCAAAACGTGATATTATTATGGTTTGTAATTATAATTTTTTGAACTTGTTTCTATTAATGTTATGGTACTTTAATCCACAAGTTTATGATGACTTTTCATTTTTGTATTTCTTATTAATATTATTGACTTTGTTTCTTCTGTTCCTGCCTGCCCTTCTGTTGCATACACCTCCTTTTCATTAAACCTACAATTACAAGCTACGTTGGTGGCTTAGGAATGTTTTTTATTAAAATAATCTGACAAGATTACTGTTATGATTATTGCATTATAATAGAAAATGGCAAACGAGATGATCACAGCAAGAGTTGAACAACACGGCAACACAGTACGGCATGTCATAAAGGATATTACCGATTCTACTTTTTTACATGTGTTGTGAGCGCAGCCAACTCGCCCAAGATAAATAAATGACTTGTTTTTTTATTGTTTTTACTACCATTACCTATTATTCTACATAATATATTATACGAGGTTTTTTCCTGTTGATTGTGATTTGTGCACTGGACCAGGCAATTTTATGTGCCATGTAAAGCATAGAGACTGCAAAGTATAAAAGATAATGTAAAGATTTTTTTGTCTCGTGAAGAAGATGCTGGGCTTACAGTAATCATGCCAATGACCACACCACAAGTTTACATAAATAAGCAAACACACATTAATCAATGTTGATGATATTGCTGCTTTATGCTGAAAATTAAATTAGAATAGAGCAAATATTAACTGTTTCATTTTCCTTTCGCTTGTCTGTCTGGCGTGCCCATTCTTTATTGCTCTACGACTGTTGCTGCTGCTGCCACAACAGCCGCCTTCAACTAAAGGCTTGTTCATGGTTCGTTGAGTGGTTTAATACAATGGGAGCATTAGAGATTTTTGAATGATGACGATCATGACGATGACGATGGTGAGCTGAAGTCGAGTCATCGTCATCGTCATCATCATCATCATCATCAGCAACAGCTTAGCTTACTTAGTCACTTTTAGACGTGCATGATCATCATAACTAGTGATTAGGAGGATTATCGTCTTGTGCTCATAATAAAATAGCTACGCGTACGTGGGCTCATTCTCGCTCTCCTCTCGTTCTTCACAAATCATCATGCAAACATCAGTACATACATTTAATATTGTCTATAGGGAAGCAGGCTTGCAGGCAGCATTGTAGTTTAAGCCTTATTAGTCTGTTGCGCTTTTGGTTTTAAGGACACATTCTGTTGTATGCATTTGTGAACAGTGCGCTGCGCACATCATGTCTTGGTGTTGAGAGTTGAGCATTGTGCAAAACATTTAGATTTAAATGAGTGGAGTCACATTTTCTTGTTGACGATGATTCTCCTTCGCTATGCTGATGATGCTTCTTGACGTTAATGGCAGCTTATTAGACTTTGTATAGTTTGCCATTTAAGGAAGATAATGATACTAAATCATACAAACCTAGAAGGAACGGGTAAATAGCTAGAGAGTGGAGTGATGGAGGAGAGAGAAAAAGTGCTTTCGCGTACGTACTATACGCTCCGTCGTCGTTGTTTATATTTTTGAAAAAAAGCGGCACCGCCGGCAAATATGAAATGGATGCAATCTTTCTTGATAATAGTGCTTGTTCCTTCAAGACACGCAAAACAGTTTGAGGAAGTTTATGAGGAAAAATGTTATATGAAATAAAATTGAAGTGACATTTTTTCTCGTAATAATAAGGAGAAGCTATATAATATTGAAAAAGTAGATAACTTACAGCGACAGCGTAAAGCGCGGAGTGTTCGGCGGCTGCTGCGGCAGCAGCAGCGAGATATGCGACTTGGTCAGGAGAATACGGTGAAGCATTCGGATTGGATGGATTAGGAGGATACACCAAAGATGGGACTGTCGATGCCAATCTCTGATAATTGAGTAGACCTGCAGAAGGAGATTTTCCACATGAACACAACAACTGGCGGCATGAAGGACAGCCGCCTGTTGGACTTGCAGAGCCTGAGCCTGATCCACCACGGCCTGCTGGGGACGGTGGTGTTCCAGTTGAACCTCCACCGTCTTCACTCTTTTCACTGCTTCCACCGCCCTGCAAAATAGAAAATGAAAAACAATAGAAAATTAACATCAAAATTATGTTTTGGTACAATTGTAATTACAACAAGAACATCGCCATCATCAAGAGTTTAAAAAATGGCCATGATAATAAGCCCATCGTCATTATTTTTTGAAAAATACGAAAAAAATCTAATATTACTATTATTATAATGATTTTTTTCCAATCTAGATTAAAAAGAGTATTTTGTGTGGCTAATTATTATTATTACTATTACACTGCACAACCTGAAACTTAATGTGTGTATAATAAAGAAAATGCTACTGCCGTACCTCCGGTGTCAGTACTTTTCATTCTTGCTAATTACTACCTGTCCATTTTATATCAAATATCAAAAAGTTATACATATTATTACTTGCCACATCAAAGTATTCTGCAGCAACCATGTTCAAGCGTAAAAATATATCTATATACAAAGTGGTAATAATAATAATAATAACAAGTTGCGCATCATCTTTTCTTAAGACTGATACTTGTCTAACAATTCATACTTGTAATAGAAATAGCACCAGATCGAGAAATAAAATGCACCGGTTTGTATCATCGTGTGAGCTTTTTTTCGTGCATACATATTTACATCGATATTATTATTATTTCACTCCGTCGTACACGGTGAATAAAATCCAACTCCACCGGTTTATTTTTATTTTGAAATAAAAACCTTTTCTTGAATGTTTGCTTGCTTATACGAAAAAAAGTAAAATTGTAATTGTTTGACATGTAAACACATTCAGTGTACAATTTACAAGCAATTTTTGAAATATAATAACAATAATAATAAATAAATAACGCGATGCTAGTGTGTAATGTACGATGCAAAACGCACATCTTACTTGACCAGTCTCACTTCACTGTATCATCCTAAAACTGCTACCAAAAAATAATCAGCATCAACGTATCATATTTTCTTTCTCTCTCTTTAAGCCACTTTGTCTTACAAGTTACAACTTTGCTAACTAAAGAAGCTTAAGCTGTCAGTCAAGCGGTAAGCAGCAAAATATCTTTTTATTTTAAAATACTCTGGAAGCAACTTTTTCCACTTTCAGTTTTTAACAGTGGACAAGGGAGGGACTCTAAAATAGCATATCCTGTAACTTATTTTTTTCCTTGTATATGTGTTTAACTAGAACCGTCTCGTTTACCTTTGTGGTCAGATCGGCTCATCTAAAACAACTCCGACGCAATATGAGCAGTGAGCAGTATCGCTATCGCTGCTGCTTTTATAATAATTATCTTTTTTTTAAAGATCGCTTATCACAAAAAGAATTTTATGCACTCTCGTTCTCGTGCTGCTCTACATGCATACAATGTTGTAATGCATGTGTACTTACTTCCTTTCATTTTGCGACTTTTATTCATTTCCTTTTAATTCAACTCTTTACAACTGACCACAGCCGAAACAACTTCGGTTTATCGCATTTCACGTAGTTTTTGCAAATGTCTATTTTTGCAGTCAACATCTTCGTTTACTAGTAGTTGCCATTTTGTTGCGATATTTTTTCCTAAAAAATATTTTTGTGCACTTGTAAGAAAATTACCAATGACTAATCTGCTTTTCTATGCATCCTCATTATGCAAGCAACAATCCAGGTGGTCAAAACTCAAAAAAATCAACGGATGTTTTAATCGCCATCTATCCGGTTTTTTCCTTTCATTTTATTGACCTTAAATGTAACAATTACTGGCGAACTAACCCGATGTGCGAATATTACATGATATTCACCTTTAATAAAATGCACCTTGCACGATGTGTGAAGTTTGCTAATTTATCTTTAGTTTTCTCTATTTCCTCTGATTTTTTCCTATAAAACATACGTACAGTTTACCGTACCGGTGTCGTCGTCGTCGTCACCGCCGGTACCAGCAGTAGAGTAACTACCTACTCGTATTTATCATCATCGCCGCGAACAAGCAAAAGGTTTCCTACACAATCTCAACTAGACTCAACCTCACAACTCATTTAAGCTCTACCTGAGACGACGACGGTCGACAACTACCAGTTTCAGACAACAACATTGTACCATTATCACCACCACCATGACCGGACCAGACCAGAAACCAAACCACTGTGTTCATCATCATCGCTGCTGGTGAACGGAGAAACATTATTTAGACATAAACATTTATTTTGCTTTATGATGCGTATGATGTTTTTATTGCTATTTCTATATTATAATTATATACCAGATTATTGCACGATTACGATGATTTTTTTTATACAGCCTTCTGCTGGTTGCAACGTAATCAAATCAGCTTTCTGGGGAACCTTTATCCATGTTGTTGATGATAATGAGAAAAGCAGCAACAAACAACTGTACAGCCAAATAAGAAGACAAACCACACAGGCGTGTTTGTGCATGTGCATGTAATGTTATATGCGTGCTTGGTAAACTAGACGCGCGATAAGCTATCTCATATTTCTTCCCAAAACTCAGGTAAATTGATATGAGAATAACCTTATCAATGCTATTTTCCACACTTTTGTATCAATTAGGTAGACATAAATGTGATTACTTTTCGACATGTTTACTGTACAAATGATATAAAAAAACAAGTACGTTACAAATAGCTTTCTCTAGTTGAAAGACAAGCAAACTGTACATTGTATACGGAATATTATATCCCTGTTCAAATTCCAAATCTCTGTACAAATCTAAGTCATTTAAAAACTGCACACGATGACGATCATGATGATGATGATTGTCTTTGATGATAAAAGTCAACATGCGCAGACATATATAAGCGATNATGATGATGATGATTGTCTTTGATGATAAAAGTCAACATGCGCAGACATATATAAGCGATTGTTGCGATATAAGACATAATAATGTTTAAAAACCGTTAAATTTTTCATAAAGGTGAACTTTTACACCACACCGATAAGTAAATAAAAAGGATGTAACATGTAACTACGTTATCATTTATTCATCATAATATGCGCCATTATTAAGGAATCTTCAAAGTTACCAAAAGGATAAATGTGTGATTGCTGGCAATAAAATGCTCATTCAAACTTTTTTGCATTATGTGTGCAACCCACATAATAATAATAATACACGATTTGTGTGGTGTACTTTGTTGTATATTATATTTGTTTTGTGTATGAAATATGATATTTAATAATTTTATTACACCTTTATCATTTTGCTGCTATCCACACTTATTTGGAATGAAAAAGGGTACCATTTTGTGTATTGCACACTAACTTAACATTTTCCTTGTCTCAACGTCTAGTAGTTTTCCTTTTTGGTAGCACCAAGGAATTCGCAACAGTTTCAAGATAAATGTTTTGATACATTCTCGTTTTCTAACGACTCAAACTACTTACTTGTTTGTTGTTTTCTTATCTGAAAATCCTTGTTTTTGTAGTAAAACATAAGCGTGCTAAATTGACGATATGACCTTTGTATTATTTATGACGATATGTTGTGTTGGTCGGTTGCAATGGCGCTGGTGGTGGTATGGTGGCTTATTTAGTGATAGAGCTTTGAATAAAATACGTCGTAATACAAACAGTTCATCTTGTACTTCTATTTTTTGACTTTGGGAATTTCACGAATGATTCGAATCATACAGAGCAGCTAAAATAGCAACACACGAATCGCGGGTTAATTATATTTCTGACAACAATAAATAAAAGTTATATATAATATAGTATGCAGCTGCACAGGCTTCGGACTGTATATCAATTTAGGAAAGTATGCCACGATTGTAAGAAGGGTAAAACGAAGATCAATCAAAAAATGCCAAAAAAGAGACTTTATATCGGCAACGTGAGGGCCTAAAATCTGTGGTCAAGATATCTTTTTACTGCCGTAGCATGAGTCTGCTGATCGTGAAGCTACTGAAAATCGTTCTGCACCACGTCGTTGTTCCCAATGCTGTTAATATTGTTATCCTACACCCCTGCCATTTAGGTTATTCTGATTTGATTTATTGAATTTGTGCAATGTATTAATACATTCTAAAATAGGTACCGCTAGCAATGAGCCATATTTTGCTGCAGCTTCGTGTTTTTACCTCAATAAAATAAAAACAAAGTTGCTCTAACCTCGTAATAAAATACAAACTAAGGTTTAATACTATATTGGTTAATAAAAAAATATATATCAAATAAACACAAGAATTTTGTTTGAACTTTTTTTCTAGTGGAGATAAGAAATTGTTTTGAAAAAAAAAAGAAACTCTCAGAAATCGACCAATGAAATGTTTTTCTTTACGGAACCCTCCCTACAAAAATATGTAATACGGTAATGCCTACCGCGTCCTCGCGTCGTCGGTATATATTAGGTACGTGATTTCGTGAACTCGAGCAGAGAAAAAAATGTAAACTATTTTATTTTCAGATTTTTCACTTTTCCCTACAATTTAATGACTTCATGATTTATTGAAAGAAGCAATATTATCTACATGAATTGTGGTAACGTAATAATGCCCGTGCTATATCATACCATATCTCAGTTAAATATCTCCCTTACTCGGATAGCCGATAAATAAAGACAGATTGCATTAACCACGCGTCGTTTTTGAAGGGAAGGTTCATGAAATGAAAGCAGACGGAAAAGGAACAATATGAATGAATAAAGCCAACATGACATAAGTAACGTATTTTTCGACATATACGAGTAAATTCTAAGGTTTTATAGTGCAGTCAAAATGCTACTGATAAAGAAAAAAAAACTGAAGGGAAAATGCTGTAACATACGTTCATCTTCTTGGATTCCTCCGAGAAATGATGATCCACGGTTTCCGAACAGTTGTTATTGTTGTTATTGGTAGGGGTACTAGTCCCACTCCTATCGCTGTTGCTTTTGCTACTCATGCACTCCGTCTTTTTGGTCAATGATCCCACACCACACATACACGAATGAATGAATGAAGGATAAAAAATTGTTTTTATACTAGAGTGGAAAAAGTTAAAGTACTTTTCTATATTTTGTAACTATACATTCATATTATAAGCCGTTTTCCCCAATCCAGTACGACAAGTATAGTTAAATGCATACATTTATTATAGAAAAATCCATATTATTTTTACACTACAACGACGACGGATTTAAGCGAATCAAAGTTCAATCTGTGTGAGTTTTCCAGAAAGTTGACGGCTCCATATGTACTACTTGTGTCTCAGTTAGTATTATTACTACTACTACCACGAAGGCATAAAAAAAGAGAGAAGGAAAATCCTATAAGTCTGATATAAGTGGTGACGTTCAAGTTTCTTCCTTCCTTCCGTTCCCGTTGTTGCTGCCGTACGTGTTGTTGTAGTAGCTCATGTGCTTTATTGTGTTATCGAGTCTTTCCGCCTGCTCCTGTCTGGATAGAATGATGTACATGTTATAAGACTCCCGTGTGCGTCGTGGTGGTGTGTGGTTTACATGTATGTTACTTTCCCGTTGGTTTGCAACCAGTACAAATAGACAGACACGTTGTAATAATATGTGTATGTGTGTGCGTGTGTGTGTCCTTCACAATAACAGTTCCACACACTCAAAACCAACCTTTTGAGACTTCTATTTTTTCCACTTGTGAACCAAGTTACCAAGTTCATGAAACAAAATCCTTTTCTTTATAGTACTTTTTTTCTACGTTTTTACGGATGTAGGAGACTGTTTTGTGTGGGGTTCCGTTTTTTGTTCACTCTCTTCTCTCGAAAGTAACTTGTATAGAATGCGATGCTAGGCTGGTATACATATAATTTTGCAAGTTTGTTGGGAAAAAAAGTTTTCCCTTTCTTTTTCTTTCTTTATCTTTGGACAAAAACTGCCACTTGAACTTTATTGTTGGTTTTGCACTAAACGAGACAGAAAGGAAACGCACCTTTTGTCTTTTTGTTTTTACTGGATATCAGAGAGATACTATATTTTTATCGTGATTGCCCCAGTACAGCAGTCGGTTGGGCGAGTGTACACGTTTAGGAGCGCGTACTACCTTGTTAGCAGATCTCTGTGTACTCGTTGGCAAGCCGGCGACTAAACAATATAGTCTGTGCTCTACTCTGATATCTGTTGGTTTTTTGCTCTCTACTTCCCCTTTCCTCTCGGTAAAACAATACAAGCTGTGCAGTCTCCCGATAGAAATCTTGATAGCTGATTTGAATTTATTATTATGAATTAGTTCAGTTGAGCCGCACTCGCAAAAAAATGCAACAATAATTTAATCAGTTTGTAACCGCACAGAGAGAGGGAATGAAAGAGAGAGATAAGCGGAACAACAACAAACAGTATTGAATAACCAGAGGGGCCACAAAAATGTTATCAAAAGTTGTTGTGCGCACATAGACGCTGAGTTTACAGCAATGTGTTGGTTTTGTTTTTGCCAGAAAGAAGACCACACCGGAGCAACTTTACTCACGCCTTTACACACAAAAAATAGTTTTGTTTGAATTATTTTTTTTTTCAGAGTGAAATTTTCATTTTCTCTGCTTGACCTGTGTTGCATCTACGTAACTTTGCATTCACGTACTTTGCTGTTAATCAGATAAATGCACAAGCCGCTTTTAGCATTGACTGAAATACAAGTGTTCACTAAACTTTAAAGAGAACTATGAACAACTGATGTTCATACTACCCGTAATCATTAATTTTATCGTGATTAGCATCTCTTCCCAAAAAGCATTTAACAGAAACACGCAGTTAATTAACAATAATGTTCACTCCCAGCTTGTTTGTAGTTTCTACTTTTTGTTCTGGATCAGCTGCACTTTTTTAAGTGATTAAGATGTGCATCGTCTATTGAATTAACCTTTGAACATTAAACCATTTTTAACAAAAAAACGCTCTAATCAGTGTTTATCATCGGCTGTGTTCGTAATACGAGAATAATAATTAGTACATCTATATGTAACCATTTATGTTTAGCAGTTTATTGGATAGGTCACTTCACTTCCCCTTTCCTTGTATAGTTCTATTTTTTTTATGAAAAGTTGTTTTGAATTTTTTGGAGGAGTGTTTTTTTTTCTTCTTAAAATTGCCGACGGCTCACTCACTGTCAAACGTAAAATGTACAAAGATGATGAAGGAAGATCATGTTAAAGGTGAGGTATAACGGCACAGTAACAATTGCACGATATGATACTCCTGCTAAACGTTTTTCTCTGCTCATAAGTCAATTTTTTTCTCTCACTTTCTGTTAAGTAATCACTGGAAAATCTCTTTATATCCTTTTTCTTCTTTAACGAGTGCTCGTTTGCTCACCCGAAGTGACTCTTCCGTATAAGGTCAAACCAATATGTTGATCACGGGCGATTATTAATACAAAGGTGGAAATCCAGTCACGCCTGCTGCTGTCTTCACTCGTTGTGTACGATAAAAGGAAAATTATCCTCTGTTGAGGGGCTACCAGAGGAGGAAGACGGTAGAGATATGGTGTTATTCCACAACAACAAACTCATAAAGCATCATTCTCTGAAAAAGAATTAATGAAAATCTCCATACAGCTCTAGACTTTTTTTTAGCTCCTCAGGAGGAGTAAGTGGATTGAGATGTTGTACACAATGTTACACATGTAGAAATAAAAAATGTGCTCTCGCCCCAGCAGTGTATCTTGTCTTGGCTCCTTTTGCCCTGTAGCAAAGCAAGCTGATTTTTTCAAGACCGAAGAACAAGTACGTATCTATAGACGGAAACAGGAGCACACACACAACAACACTTGCAAAGGGCAGCAAGCTGCAGCAGCAGGTGTTAAAGAGCAAAAAGGCTCGCTTTGCTCGCTGGATATAATTTCTTCTGCTGGAGATGATGATGAACAAGTCAACTCTCGCGGAGATACGAAGACGTTGTCGACGACAACTCAACAAACTGAAGAAAACGATTGAAGCTGAGCAAAGTCGACCACGACGTCGAGGGCGATGATGATGAAGGTGATAATGATAATGACTTGTGTGTCTGTGTATGTGTGTGTCTTCTCCAAAAAGTACACAAGATTTTGTTACGCGCACACTTACACTTTACTTGCTTATGTAAAAGTGCAAACTGTGTAAAATGTATTGTCGAACACGAAAATGTACAACTAAACAATGATGATCATCACCATTCTGCATGCTTTTTAAGATAGCTGTGTATGCACTGGATGTGATGATCGCTTTTCGCTTTCGGGTTTTCTTAGCAGAGGAGCACACAGCAAAAAGTCAAATATGCTGGTGGTGCTGCTATTCACACAGTTTTTTTTCTGTAAAAAAGGGACCTGGATTGAGCGTTTTTTCTCTCCTTCGTTCCCTTCCGACTGACTCTTCGTGCTTAACTGAGAGGTGTAACTGTGTGTGTTAGATGAAACGCTGGCGATGATGATGACGACGATGATGTAGATGATGATATTAGAATGAGACAAGAATGATATTACTTATTATTACCCCTGGCTCTCCTACTATCTCTTCCCATACTCCTATATGGTATGTAGCTTTTAAAAGTTTGTTGTCGTCGTCGTCGTCGTGTACTGGTGGCGGTTATTACTACGACAAAACCCTGAGTATACTACGAGTAGTAATAGGGACTGAGTGAGTAGTGAGGAAAAAAGATGATTTGTGTGTTATATGGGAGTCAAAGCATTTTCGCTCGCTCTCTGTTCTCCACTCTCCTCAAAGCTCGCTAGTGTTACTCTGGCTTACTCACTCTAAAACCACCACCACACATTCTCGCTTGTTATGTTTGCTGTTATGTTATGATATGTATTATACCAATGTATACATACTTTGTTCCCTGCGAGTGTTCATGTGTTCCTCTCTCTCTCTCGCTCACCGTGTATAACTTTTAGTAGAGTTTTGTAGTTGTTTCTTCAATGTTAAACTACACATGTACAAGTAATAGTAATAGTGGTAGTAGTAGTAGTAGTTACAGAGTTGAGACAGCTTGTTTTATTAAGTGTTAGCTGCTCTCTCAGAGAGGTGTTGCTCTTCGACTTGGTACATAACACATTGATGATGATGAGAAGAGGACGGTGTGATGACGATGATGCCCCTTTTTGCTCTTCTCTCTCGTTATTCTTAAACAAACGCCACAGAATAATGCAAGGATGATGATAAAGTTTCTCTATTTCTGTTGTTGCTGCTCGCTACTGCTGCTAGTCTGCTGGTATGTATATTACGTATTTTTGCTGATGCTTCTTCCTTTTTTCTCCCTGCTTCTTCTTCTGCCACTTACGACCACACGACTGCTGCTGTTTTGTTGTTTGTTTGTTGTGATGTGAGTGATGTTAAGCTGTGTAGTGTTGTGGCTCCTCGTTCTACACGGCACATTAAAGAATGTAGCTTTTGCATGTATACACGCTAGTAATGTCCGTCGTGATGATGTTGGTTTTGGTAGGAGTAGTAAATAGCAAGAGCGGCAGCAGGAACATTACAGCTAAAAATGTATGGCCAGAGAGAGAAGAGCGCAATACAATGTTGCTGCTTATTATTACGCTTGTTACAATAAAAGTATTATTGCCGCAGTTTACGCTGTCAAATGGACGGATGGTTACAATGAAATGGACATTGAGTTATGTATTGGGTAATGTGCTGGTTTATATAAATACAGGAAAAATGTTTTTTTTTGGACAGTCGAGTCGTGTGGACAGATATAGTCTCGCATTGAATTCATAATACGATTATGCGTGCAATATAATGTTTTCTGTTTTTCTGTGACAGCCACAACAACAAGACAGCCAGTTTACGTTTTGTTCCTCCTTCTTTCACAATTGAGACAGGCGGTAGTACTATTATTGGTTCTACTCCCGATGCTGTATTATCGCCTAATCATATACTACCCTTGTTTGTATATCCGTGAAGTGGCTGACTACCGGGAAAGTAAAGCGGAGTTGAATCGGATAATTATTTCCGCTGTACAGACTCAGTGGCACTACTTGTCAGGTTGCTGGTAGAGTAGAAGTAAAACTAATAATCAGAAGGAGTATAATCACTAATCACGGTAGTGAAAAATTAGGAAAAATACGCAATTAATTTCATAATTCACTAAACTGCCCCCGGAAAATATCTAATTATTATCCAAAGAACCAACCCTTTTAATTTATATCGTATAAATTATAACTATTATTATTAGTATTATGACGATTGAATGACTGCCACCAAAGAAGTTGACGTAATAAGCTGATATTTTATGAAAGTTTTCTTCCCGACATAAAGGGGCTGCCTTGGGAAAAGTATCCTATTTTAAGTAATGTTGCTGTGCTTCTATATATTATGTCTCATGTGTTGGAATGTAGCCTTTTCTCCCTCTCTCCGCTGCCAAGATAAATAATTATATACACCGGAGACGGGAATAGATAGATAAATAGAAATGTTATACCGCCATACAAAAGCAAAACGTAGTGGTGGCGGTGGTGATGATTAGGACTACGAGATTTTGTGCTTGTGCTGCTGCCGCTGTTGTTGTGTGTTCCACCGCAATGGCACGGTTGCGCTGCTGGTATTGTTGAAAGTTTTGTACCCTGTCTTGTCTATTCCATACTTCTCCCTTGTTGTAGTTATAGGTATATATATAGCTGACAATAAAGATGATAATGTTGTTGTCGGTTCTCACTTGGCTATGGCTTGCGGAGCTTTTTTTTATACCGAGGCAGAGAAAGAGCGAGAAAGAGAGCTTACTTTCTAGCTGGCAGGCCGGAGGGAGGTCAGATTTAGGAATGATGATGATATGTACAAGAGCAAAAGAAGAGGAAGGACCAGCAGCAAACCATGTAAAAAAGCTTTTTGTTAGTTTTTACATGTCAGCAGCAGAAAAAAGCAGGGCATAAGTGGTTGCAATGGTGGTGGTTGTTGTAGTAGTTAGTAACAAGAAAAAGCACAAATAGTGGAGTGGTGGTGGTGATGCTTGTTGTTTGTGCTGCTGCTGCTGTTGATAATATGATGACGATGATGATGACGGCGATGAAGTTTGTTTCTCTTGTCTAATGGTCGCCCTTCTTATTGTATTAATAAGTTAATGTAATGCTTGCTACTGCTCATGTTACTTGTTGTGAAAGAAAAACACAGTTGCGGTTAAGTGAAAGACATATTACTCCAACGGAGAGGACATTTTACGCAGCGTTGAATGATTAAGTGTGATCAGAGTATTAGGAGACGTTACGTGAGGATCAATGTGAGAATCGTAATAAATACAATAACGATAGAGAGATAAAGACGGTAAAAGGGCAGATAAATAGGGAATTTTTAACGAAAGTTTGGCGCAATTAAATGCATGACAAATACATGAATTGTTTTTTCGTTAAATGACAAAACGTATTCATAAGTATATTATTGTTGAAAATAGGTAACTTACATGTATATTATATGTCATTCACTACTGAAGTTTAACACGGAAATTGCAAAACATCCAATATAGCAAACCGTAACGAACCCTAGATTTAAATAGACATGTATCTTTTGTATCAGCTTTTCAATACCCACAAATTGCCATGTAAAAGATTTTGTTATGTCGGTTCTTTAGACAATTCGATATTTGTAGTTTATGAAATTTGCACATGGGAGTGCTCAGTAAAGGAAGCGAAAGACCAATTCCGCCCATTTCATTAAATATTTCAACGAAAGTTTAAAAGATTTTAGAGACGGAAATAACAGTATTAAAAGCAGTATAATATAGTAGAAGCAACAAATCGAAACTGAGTTTAGTCTATAGCCACGAAACATTACACGAACACAACTTTATTTCTAAATTGCTCGATTTTATGCAAAAAAAATTATCTTGAATCATTAATAAAATTTTATCCTGCTTTATGCAAAATACATACATGTATTTATTATTCCGTGTACTTTTACATGTTTCTGCCCATGTTCACAAAGTGGTAGGTAGATGAAGCGCTCAAAGACAAACTTTTTTCATGTCATATTGTAAACTGTAAGCACATGCACATAATATCCTTACTTATCCTCACAGTTCATTTCAACGTAGGTAGTTTTTACTTGTACTGCGCTACAACCAAAAAGTCGACATGACTTTTAAAAACTCCGAATGTTCATTTCACAGGCATGTATATGGGAAAGTACTTTTTATTTCATAAAGCAAAGTAACAAAATGACTAAGACAAAAGTAGCGACAACAAACAAGTTGTGTGTAGTGTTACCATAAAAAGACTTTATAAATCTCTCTTCGTTTTGTTTCACCATGAAATTGCATGTGCATGTAAATATTCCTTGTGTGTCACTCCTCCGTTGCCTTTTGCTTTACACAACCCCGATGTTCGTGTAAAGTCATACTATGAAAACGACGACGAGTGTTCCTATCAGTCAAGCCGTTTTTTAAAACTAACTTTTCAATGTTGTTTTTTCATTGCAAACATGAACAAATGTGTACTTATACCAATGAACATATTGCCCATGAGGAGGATGGTTTTTGTCACAGCGGCAGTGGTGGTAGTCGTTAGTTAACTTTACTAACTCTCTCCCTCTCTCTCTCTCTTTCTCTCTTCTCCTCCATGTAGTTTACATTGTCGCGGATAAAACCAGTGTGAAGTGGTCTCTGGTCTAATGCGACTGCGACGGTAACTTTTACAAACTACTCACGCAACAACACAAACGACATGCTGGGTTTCTCCATGGTTTGTACGTATTTAGTCATGTAATATAAATGCGTTGTATGTACGAGACTGGTAAGGAGCTTTAGAAACTTTTACATGGTTCAAGTTATCATCATCATCATCATCATGGTAGTCGTCGTCGTTGTTGAATAAGTAGTCTAAACGTATGACAAAGTATATACAAACAGAAAATTGTACACAGGCACGTTGCTCAAAGTTGCGTAAGTGCAGATATAAGTGTGTGGAAACACTGCCAAGCGGTTCAAGTATTAAAATAATATGGAAATAGTCTCTGAAGCTCAATAATGGTGAAAAGGTAGCAAACCAGAACCATGTATGTGCTCAAAAAAGTGTATACCTTCAGTAGTAGTAGTCCTCGTCGTCATCATCACATGTAATAATAAAACCCGTACATACAATATGAATGAAAAGCTGGATATTATACAAATGCATTGTACATATAAATCGACGACAATGAAAGAAAAACACGGGAAATGGAACGTTTTTTACTGCCTGGTCGTTTTTGATGTTATGTAGTATCAGTATGTATTGTGTAATGTTGAGTAATGTAGCTACATGTGTAAAGGGTTCTGGGTCTGGTTCCAGCAAACAAGAAAAGAGCAACGACAACGCAACGGTGGTGGTAGTAGTGGTAGAAGCAGAGAGAGAGAGCTTACCTGGTTAGATTTTCACGGCTATGACTATACAAGCACACAGGCAGGCACAACATTGCAGAAACAGAGCTTCGACAACCCGACAAGATCATGCAGTGGTGTAGGGGTAGTAGAGAAGAATAGAGTGGGTACCGGGTACCCAAAATGTAACGCTGAAATCCAGAGTAGAAGTAGGAGTTTACACGCTTTACTCTCTTTCTCTCTCGCTTTCAATGTGTGTCTTTCTATTCCTTTCTGTGGTTTTTATAGATAAAACCCAAACCATTTGAACTTACTCTTGTTTTTATACAACTTTACTGAAAGGATTGCGAATGTCGTAGCAGTAATGTAATGTCATCAACATCAAGTTAGTATACATATACCACCACACGACGACGACGACACGGCTGCTGTTGTAACTTGTTACAGTGTTACGCTCACTCAAACTGTTTACGAAAAACTCCGTGTGTGTTTGTCGGGTCGGATGCTAATGGTGGTAACAAGCATTTTCCAGCATTTTGGCCAATCATAATCATGTCTTGTGAACAATATCTAAAAACGTAGCTCGGGGAGCAAAACTGCTACTGAAGATGTGTGAGAAGAGCGCGCGCCTTGCAAACAGTAGCCAAACATTTTATGTACATATTATTATATAACTTTTTTGTAGTGCATAGCTATTATATTATGTATATGCCAGGGAAAATAACGGAAAGGATGTAATACTAAAAACGAGTGGCAGTAGCAATTCAGCAAAGTGATGCATGGTTTTACATGCTAATACCCCACGAAAAGAAAAGGAAGAGAAGAAAAAATAATGCTTAATAGTATGGAGAATCCTTTTTGATATCGCACATTTTCTCCCGAGTTGTCTCTGGGGAACTTAAGAAAAAGCGTAGTCGTCGGTCTCGTATATTCATCTCCTCCTCTGCTATCATTTTTCTTCTCGATAAAATGCGCGCTTCTTCCCTGTCGGCTTTCTGGGTAGTCGATAGGGAAAGGTTGAATATATCTGCACAGTCAGAAAGATGTTTCTTTTTTTCTTCTCCTTTTCCCATTCTCACCATTACCATTTATTATTGCATTTCCTTGAACAATAGTGTCGTAGTGGTAGTAAACAACAGCACGACAAACAATATTATTTTCTGGAGGATATAAAATAGCAAGCATGTAATAATGTAGAAAGCAACCGGGAGAGAGAGAGAGAATGGGAAGAGAGAAAAATGTTACATTGCATTATTACTTCTTCTTCTCTGCTCCTACTACTTCCACCACCACCACCACCGCAGCACTACATTCGACATTACATATTATTATTACTTTTGTGTTCATACACAGTTTACTTTACAGCTTGGAGCTTTACTA
>JAHZNB010001222.1:0-18316 GCA_027744295.1 Callyntrura guangdongensis
ATCATGCAACCTAATAATTCATGCATGTGTAACATGTTCAATATTTACCATTCTGTAGTGTTTTTGTAATGTTTTTTGAACATTTCATTTTCTCAACGCTTTTCGTATTCATTTCACCCGAAAATAGTTTTTCCCGAAATTATTTTAAATATCGATCTTTGCATACAGCCGATGTATGTGTGTACCTTTTTTCGCAAAGCAGCAAGGAGGCAGAGTCACATTAGTGCTGGGAGTGCCGAGTGGGTCTGTTAAAATCAATCAATCAGTTAGTACATTATAATCCAATGAATCCTAAATGCATGTATGCAAAAGGCCGTCATAGTTTTATTTTAAATAGCGAAAAAGTTGCAAAAAGTTGGGTTTAGTTTAGCTTTCGAGTTGCTTGCGGTTGGTTGTTGATGCTAACACACGGGTTATTACCCCCTAGCGTTCCAGTGAACCATTTTCATTGTTACGATGATATGAATCCAGTATTTCATAGCGTATCCCTATCACTGTCATCGTCATCATCGCTCAAAAAGGAATGTACGTAAACTCTCACATAAACTGTTCATATTGAATAGATGATAAATAGTTTTAGACAAACGAGCGTATAAATATACTACACCAATTGCATGGTATGTATATTTGCTTATTTATATTCACCCGTCAATAATTAATTTTACAAGGGAAATACCCCTTATGTAAGCCAACTTGTCTCTCAATGACTTTTCCCTTTCTTTCTACTTCATTTTCATTTTATCTGTCATGGCGTATTATAGCAATCGAATGTAAGCCCAGGTCACCTTTGTCTTCTTCCTTGGCTTTGTCAACCATTTCTTCCATATTTAAAGCCTTTTCTGCATTATTAAAAAGGAATACAACATTCAACATTGCTTGCACATTATCAATATTATTATTTTGTAGAGCAACCACAAAGTATTTTCTGTATTTCTCATAAAACTCTGCGGGGGTAACAAATATACCATAGGAATGTATAGTTGTTGACAATACTTTTCTAGTTTGGCCATTACCTCCGCCTAGTAAACGGTGTTGTTTACAGGGCAAATTTACCGTAAAAAGAGAAGAAAAAAACGGAAATTTCAAGAGATGATAGGTAGGGGACAAGACAGACTTACTTTTCTCTCTGTACAACAGACGACCCAAATTCTCCTTTGGGGGTGGTGACGATGATGATGGCGAGTATACTGCCATTTTCCCTTCATTTTTTTGTTTTCCTGCTTTCCTCACCTGTTATGGCTTTCAACTATGACGGACAAGAAGACACACGTAGTGGAATGAGTTCAGGAAAAAACGACTTGGCAATTTGACAAGGCTACTCGATGAAATAGCTTTTGTTTAAGACGGGAGATTTATGGTATTGTAGACGCCCTATATATCTTAGAAGTGATGATGACGATATAAATACCATTATTGCTATAATATGGCTAAAATGTGAGACATGACAAGAATAAAAATACAAAAAAATGAAGAGGATTTTTGTGTTGTCCGGATTCCTTTGTACAAATGACACTGTCAAAACAGGAAAACGAAAATCTGAAATTAAAGTGACAACAAAACTGCATGAAGAAACAAATCAGCTAAATTTGGAGACAGCCTCAAAAAAAATTCGCATAACTGCAAAAAACAGTTTTGGTGTATGAGTGGTGGGGAAAAGGGGCGGGGAAAAGGGATGTTTTACTGTCCTAAAAACGCATTATTACTTTTAGATCATTCATTATTATCACCGTCATCCGCATTTTTATCATCATCATTGTCCTCAGAGAATTTCATTTTTAATATGTGTGTGAGAGAGACAGGTAGGCAACAAGATGAGAAAATGATATGCAACATCGTGAAAGCCGAATGGCGCCACCACCACGATCGCTGCTAATGCACTTGTTGTCGTTTTTCATATTTTACGACGCTGATACAACTTTGCTTGTAAATAATCAGGGAAAATGCAAAACATAAAAATTTATCTAGTACGCGTAGGTAAAAGGTACGTAAGTACCTGTTTAGATGATTTGTTCAAACACTTGCTTTTTCTTCAGAAAATCATCTTTTACGATCATCCTCTTCCTACCGACATAACAGTCATATAACTGCCATGTATGAGTTTTCCCTTGTCAGATAATCTTTTTCAAGGCACGGCGAAGAGGCAGGAAATCGTGCATGAAAAAATGCAAGTTTAAAAAATATTTTGTCATTACCGTCCACTCACATTCGTCGAATTGCATTCTGCATTTTTTGCAGGCTAATTCGTATGACGTACGTGAGTACATATAATTATGTTGTAGTTGTATGTATTCCTATTTGAGGACGTTATTGATGAATTGTGAATTGAAAACCATATTGTTCCAATTTAGTCTTCCCATCAATGCAATAAATCATAAAAATCGTATCACAAAATAGGCATGTTTGTAACACTTACCTTTTTTTAGCATCGTTCCTTCTCCCTCTCTGTCATGTCATACGGTGTTTAAAAACCACTCTGGTGTCTTCGTTAGAGTAATAATCGCGAGCACGAACAAGTATAAAACATATTGAAACACATTTTTTCATTATGTAAAAAAGTTATACAAAATGTGTACTCATTAGTTGGTTCTACAATTCAACCTCAACATTTTTACTTTCTTCCCATATATTCCCATTAAATGACCAATTACAATTAAGTGGATTAACTCCACTAAAACAACACGTCGAGCACTACTAGTTACATAGTTACATATACGGTAAAGTTCAGTCTAGTGCCACACACGTCTTTCCCCCTCTAGGGAAAAAGGGTTGGTAATAATAGCTTGTTATCGTAAACATGTCGCTCCCAGTTATCTTCCCATACGGCGTGCGCGTTAAACCAGAACAACTGCTAATAAATATGGGTAGTGTGTGCACGACAAAAACAATGATTACCCGGTCATTACTATTATTATTATTATTTATCATGTGATTAAAGTGAAGATGACGCTGCTGACACAGCCTCAAACTAGCAGAAGTACCCCTAGACATGGCAATACGGTTCTACGTGGTTTACAACAATAATGATTAGTTGTCTGGCAGCACAAACAAGATGTAAAATTGAATGTGACATGGTTATTCATATATATATATTTTATAACTTGTCTACTACTTAATCCACTCAGACACAGTAGAGTGCACAGTCTCTCACAGCAGCCACCCTAGTCGCTAATACTATGTTTTTTACCGAGAGGCAATAGTCGTAACAGATTTTTATTACGCCTTGTTTCTGGTGTATTAATACCTAGCAGATCTTTGATGAGTACTTGGTTTTTCTCATGATAGTTATGATGTGTAGGAAAGTCATGTTTTGTCGCTGTTGCTGTGCTCCCTTTTTCTGAGGCGGTTTTGAGAACTCTATTAGGTATTTCATCGACAAAAGTTGATATCTACAAATACATGTCTGCGGGCAGATTTATATCGGCCAATTTATTCAATATGTGTTCATACAAGAGGATACTTGCAAATGTGCAAATTTAATGTGTACGGTGCGTGCCGACACGTTCTAAATAAACTGTCAGGTAGAATTGATGACGCAATGGAGGGAGAAGAGGGGTTATGAAAAATGGTAACGAGTGCTCTCTCTGGAAGACGTGTTCAAATAAACTCATATCTAACGAGATGAATCAACATTTCTGTGAAAATAATTTATACGAGTCCTCAACAAGTAATAAAAATTGAAAGATGAGTGAGGAATGATGACTTGATGACAGATGAATTGGTAGAGCCAAAAAATGATTTGCCACTGAATTTTAGCGGTACCATGCAAAATTCTATTATGTACATTATATGGCAGGAGGAGAGCATACAGCTACATGTATTTACATGCTGATGCATGATGAACAGAGTAAAAAATTGACAATTTCTGTTCAGATGTTAATACCTAATTTTTCGTTACATATTGAGTTTCACTGTAAAAATACGTAGTCATCAACGGGCGTTGTCCAAATGTGACTTCACACACGGTCACCAGTCGCTAATCCGTTTAGTTCCACAGTTGTCGTCAAATGAAATAGTAAAATCTGCAGTGTGTGTGCTAAGGACCCTTGCCATCTTCACAGTAAAACTCACACGTGTGTACTTCATCATCTGTGGCAGTGACATGTTTTACATTTGAAATAAATAATTGCAAAATAACTTTGAGGTTGAATGAAAGTCAAGTTGAGATAAAAGTAACTCGTCTTACGAAAGGTAATGTCAAACAATTTTTAAGTTTAAGTTTCTCCCTTTATGAAATTATATATGTGTGTGAGGGTTTTACGGTTTGAAAAATTGAAAAAACAACAACAAACAACAGAATCCCCTCAGCCAGAACTTGTCATTCCAAATCTTAAAAAAGCAAATAGAGACAGCATTATACCTACTCCTTTTCAACATCAGTGGGTTATACAAAGTTGACCACAAACAATGCTAAAAATGAATAATAATGCAGAAATTTGACATTATTATTATTATTATCTTTCTCGTACAACATGTCATGTGCCATACTTACACATACACACCCTCACTTGTGAACCGTTGTAATTATATATGTGTGTGAGGGTTTTACGGTTTGAAAAATTGAAAAAAAAACCAACAAACAACAGAATCCCCTCAGCCAGAACTTGTCATTCCAAATCTTAAAAAAGCAAATAGAGACAGTATTATACCTACTCCTATACAACATCTGTGGGTTATACAAAGTTGACCATAAACAATGCTAAAAATGAATAATAATGCAGAAATTTGACATATTATTATTATTATCTTTCTCGTACAACATGTCATGTGCCATACTTACACACACACACACCCTCACTTGTGAACCGTTGTCAGCTAAGTATGATGTCGTAAATTGTAAACTCTTGTAAAACACACAAAAATATAAAAAATTTGCCCTTCGACCTAAAAGCTCTCAAGCTGCCCGATAAATATAATCTGTTTTGAAAAAGTGACGGGACAAGTTAAGCTTGTTATAAAGGGTGTACTTACATCTTATCCATCTATCTGCCGTCATAGTTCGAAACATGTGTTCGAAATTGCAACAAATCAACTCAATTTGGTATTGTGGTGTTGGCGTTGCATACAGCGGTTTTTGACGACGCGGGATGTTGAACACACACAATCGTCTTTCGTTTGGGTTTGTGGTGTGGTTCTTTGAAACGAAAATACACTGTCAACTCTACCTTTGACTTTACATGAAATTTGAACAACTCAAGTTATTGAGCTGATACATGTAAACCTTAATACTCGACACCCATTAAGCTTTGAAGATTGAGACTGCTACCACTACAGGCAAAAATAAACACGATAATCAATGACTGGACGATAATGATAATGATAACAATGATGAGTCACTGTCAAAATACATTTTCTTAACAGGTGAAGTAGAGAACCCTCAATTTAATTTGAAATAGCAAGCAGTCAAAAGGAAAGGAAAAGGGAAAGGATGTGTGTGTGTGTTTTTTTTGTAAGCACATATTATTCAGGTACCAACAATAAATTACCGGTGCCTTGTGTAAATAAAAAATACATCAAAGTAATGATAATGACGGGGAAGGCAAAAGAATGGCAAAACATATTTACAAACCTCTATCACTACTACTATCACCACCAAAAAGGAAACTAATTTTCTTTGATCACCCATATATGAATACAAGAAAGAAAAGGCGAATTTGGTTATTTTCATTTTAGTTTGATGTGAGCGTAGGTACATATTTTCTTATTATCATTAAGAAACGATTTTTTTCTATAAAGAAATATGAAAGCAAGTTTGTGAGAAGGAGGAAACTATTACTTATGTGTTTCGTATTTAAAATATTTCATCAAAAACGGTGAAAAATGTTATACGTTTTTGGAGAAATCGTTTTGAACGGAAGGAGGACAAAAGAGTGCTCATTTTTGCTGTAACTTTAGTTTAGAGTTGAATTTCGCATTCATAAAATTTGTGATAGCATTCTGTTGTACGATAACGCTGTTCTAGTAATGATGTCTAGACGTGAAAATAATAATAATGATGGGATCCATAAGATTAAAGAACAGTTTTGTAGTTATCATTTTACCTGTTTGGCTTTATAATATGAGTGCATTTAGGTAGTAAGGTGCTTTGTAGTAGTGCATACGGTGTGTAACAAAATTACATACACAACACTTGCACACATGCAACTTGCAAGCCAAATTATTAATAATAATAAGTAACATGCAATGTACAAATATGCAAACTTGAACCTCACAAGAAAACCTTCAAATCAGTTAGTGAGTGGGGAAGGACAATGAAAATCTCGACGAGAATGAAAATGAATGGAGGGATAAAGTGAATGAGTGCAAGAAAGTGTAACAAGAAAATTCATCAAGGTTTGTTCACTCTTCTAGTCTTCCTTTCGTCTTCAGGGGTGTGTAAATATACGCAAACTCAATAGGTGACATTAATCATGTGTGGTGATGGCGGTGGCATATACAAAGCAATCAATTGATAAAAACGAGACGATAGCGAGGATAATACAAAATCCTACACTGTACAAGGTACCAATGAAAATGTAAAGCGTCTGTGCAGTAATTAGGCAGATGTACATTCAAAGAAAATAACGAAATCAAGACAGAAACCAACAACGAAATCTTTCTTTTGGCCGAAGTAAAGAAATTCGAAACAAGACGGCGGTGGTCAAAATATTATCATGCCTTGCTGCAGCGCGTGTCGTTGTCTCGAGTGTCATTATCAAATTATCGCCAAAATCCTATGTTCAAATCAGCTCAGTCAGTTGTTGTTGTTGTTGTTAGTTTCGATTTCGATCATTATTTTAATAACGGATTCGATTGACATTTCGTGTCCATCCTACCCCTTCATTTTGTATTTCTGAAGAAGAAAAAATATAGCACAGATACTTACACGTGTGCTCAGATTTCCCCTGCTGAATCGGTTTCTTAAGCACAGCTACTATAAAAACTTGTGTACCATTTCATTAGTAAAACCTGATTTTTCCTTGAGTAACAACGAATATCTGTTGTATTACGTCTGTCTTGTCATAAAGATTAGTTTAGTACCTTTTTACTGTCCCAAAATCGTAATTGTAATTACAGCTTGAGTCTTCTCCTCTGGTCTTTTAATACCTTCAACATAACGACTTTGGCAGGGAAAGGAGAAGTAATAAAAAAACGCACGGCTATAACAATAAATATTTATTTGCCTAATGGACCAATACGACAAGAGACGCGTGTGGATTTAGAGATTTTCATTTTGACTTCAGTTCAGCTTTTTACCAAAGATCGTAGCAGCTAGGTATATAATTAATCAATCAATTAGACATTTTTCGTTTCTGATTGGCTGTGTGCTGGTTTGCAGACTGAGATCCCCAGACACGTTTTTGGTATGTCATTCATTTCTTCATTCATTCGTAAATTCAGTCATTCCCTGCCAACAAAAAAATGCACTTTTTTCAACGCGTCAGAGATTACGCATTTCATACACCTCACCTGCCCAACAAAATTTGTCCCTTAAAAATCTCCCAGTTTTCTTCTTCTGAAACCCCGTTGACACCAGACCGAATGTATCACTAAAACATCCTGTTTGATTCAGATCTGCTGTTGGTGGTACTTTCCTGATAGTGATCTCAAAATGACATTAAATAGGTGACCAGAGCAGATATCATCATCGTTTTTTGCCCTCCAAGAAATAAATGCCACGACTTTTATAGATAAAGAAGCAAGGCCAAGAAGAGTGATGTGTTGTAAGAATTCATTTGCGTGGATGGTTTTTTCTCACTTTGGTTGATACTTTTTGTTACGCAGTAGACCTTGCTGACTCACACGAGCCAACTCGAGATTTGTGTTTATCAACGGTCTGTCTGGTAGTGACGAATTGAAGACACAACTTATACAACACAACCACACATTGGTTCTACCTGAGTACTGACTACAAAGCAGTACAGAAATTAGTCTTAAAAGCGTGGCCTTGCTGGTACAATACTACTGACTACTGACTGTACAGTACTACTGAAAAAAATACGTAGACTTCCTGGTCTTTTTACAGGTTTAAACAACAGTAATCAACGTTGACTTAAAAAGTAACGGTCGAGTCGAGCGAAAGGCATAAAAACGTTGGAATTTCTTTTCATTTGATTATCATCAGACAAGAACAGGAAGCACGATTTTTTGGGAAGCCCGGTACCTACATCAAAATAAATACTTAATTAAACTTTTTAAAAAATGAAAATTACAACACGTCATCCAATTAGTTTAAAGCGTAAAAGTCTCTGTTGATTGGTTTGCACTTACACTTGACGTGCATTAAATGCACATACTGCTTTACAATAAAGCATTTTTTTTGCTTTTTTATTCAAGTTTTTCCGAATATTAAACAGCGAATGAATTATTTTTTTTTAAAAAAGTTACTTCATTACACTTTCATTTCGTTACCGACAGAGTTCGAAATTGGAATCACGGTTACCCATCATCATCATCATCATTCCTTGTATTTAAAGCAGTGCGAATTTCCCTTTGCAAAAAAATAGTGGCAGACAAGGCACGCGATGTAGTAAAACGCAATACGAATAAATACAACTTTTCTCATTCATCCACTCTCAGATTTACACAACTTACAATAAACTCTGCTGCTGTTTATAGTTTACCTACCTAACTTTCAAATTCTTGGTCTAGGTCACTTTAACAGACTGTTTCATTCATTCATACTTTTTTCCCTGCAAAAATTCATTGGCTCGTAGTCACGTTCCGTCTACTGAATGCAAAATTATTGTTCGCATTTACCTACCACCTCTAACAATCCTCTCTCTCCCCCTCACTACTACATACCTACATTTCATACGGTCAGAAATGAATGTGCAACATTTTTGCAAAATAATGAATGTCTGCACAAAAACAACAATTTTCATTTGCATAAATACAAGTTAAATTGCAGATTTGAAAAGAAACGTAGCAAATGCAACATTTTATTTCTGACAGCTCTGCTGCTGATGATAATCACGATGATGATAATGACGATCATGATGATGAGCACCTTCTTGATTGATTTATTTTTGTTTCTCTTTTTACCTTACCAAAATGGGAAGTTTAGTCAGTACTCCACATTGTCAGTCCTCAGCATGCTGATCGACTAACTCGCCTCTTTGTTATCTGTAGTTTTTCTCACTACCTACCTATTTGACTGCGCATATTTCCCTATCCGCAACGTTGATTGTCAGGTCGAACGAAACCAAACCGTGATGTAAGGCTTTTCATACGAAAATACTTTTCTTCTCAAAGTCTTCTGCTAGCAGCCCTCTGACATGATGCACCTCTCTGTCATGTAGGCACCTATATACCACAAAGTTATACTGGTTATACCCGCCAATTTATACGATGCACTCTACACTACACTCCTCCCCGCCCCTCACGTCAGTAATGCATGCATACCTACTTTAATTTTGCCACAATAATAATACCTTTCGCAAAAAAGTGTTTTTTTTGCATTAAAATTTAAACCGGTTCTGTTGAAACTTTTGCTGCACTTGTGCACAAACACAAAAGCCTAGTTTTCTGAAAAACATTGCTCAAATTGAAAAGAAAATTTGAAAAAATGTTGATTGTGAGTTACGACCGCTCTTCTGGCTCTTTTTACGGATGACTCAAAAATCGTGTCGTGTCCGTCGCGGTGCAAGTTGCAGCCATCGAGCCATCCGCATATTATGATGAGTGATTCGTTGAGAAAGATACCAGGATATATTACGTTGGTCATTATAATAGTCTTAATACTACACAAAGCCGAAGGGCAAATATCTTGAAAGGAACAGAGTAGTGGGGCAGGAGTACCAGAAAAAGGAGAAAAAAAGCGTGGCAAGCTTAAGTTAACATTGATCAAACATTCAATTACCATCACTTATCATTTTGTTTGATTTGGCGATAAGGGCGAATTATTAGCAGGATCGCTTAATCATCTCCATTTATGTGTGTGTAATTGCCAATTGGCTTCATTTATCAAGAGAACACAGAGGGTACTTAACATTTTTTTTCGCCACAAGGGGAAGCGTAATGCAATAAAAATAAGAAAGAAAATAAGTCATAAAATAATCACGCAGAAGGCGTTTCTTAATTAGCTTCCCGATTGAAATCTCTTTTGTCTTTGTATTTTTTTTTCTTTGTAATTTCTAAATTGTTAATTACTACTCACTTTTCACCTAGTTTATGGTTATACCCAGAGGGAGAATGAGAGAGTGAACCTTACCCTTTGTAGCTTGTTACCAGTTGACTGATAGGCTTTTGCATTTTTTTCCTCTTTCATGACACCCTGTTTAATTTTCGTGTGGCAGCAGGTTCAGTGTCTTTTTATGTTGCTAATGGGAAGCCTTCATTCATTTTCTGTTGGTGTATGTAAAGTGTAATGCAACCACGATGATATAGTATGAAAAAAGTAGATGAAAAATTATAGATTACACGGATCTCTTGTAGAAGAATGCACANAAGTGTAATGCAACCACGATGATATAGTATGAAAAAAATAGATGAAAAATTATAGATTACACGGATCTCTTGTAGAAGAATGCACAATGCACTCCCCTTCTTACAAATTCACACTAGTAAGTATTCCCTGTACAAGGGACTTTGTCTATGCAAAAAAATTGCAGTGTGGCTGTTGTAATGCAATCACGATTTTTCGTGTGCTCTTGTCCCAATTCCTTCAATCCTCTTGCAGTATTGCTGGTCCTCTACATTAAATATTAACTATCAACTTTGCTAAGACGCAAAAGTGCATTCTTATACAAAAAGACATAAAAAATATATTTCAATGAAGCAGCAAAAACCTTCAAATCCAAAAAAGTAAAAATACCCTATTCCTGCCGCAAATCATCCTCATATCCTCCTCTTAAATTCTCATCATCCTCTACTACCGATCTTGCTGGTAAATGAGTGTTAATAGTAAAAAAAGTATGACTGTATTTTTCCTCTCGTCAATCACCATTAAAAATATGCGAGCAAATGTAAATAATATGGAAGAAGGGAGCCTCTGCGAGAAAAAACCTCTTTATCGCCACACGACAATATATAATCTCACTCTCGTATCATGGCACAACAAGGTGATGATCTTCATAAAAAAAAGGTGCCCAAAAGCTTTTAGACACAGTACAGTCAAAATTATTATACATGTTTGTGTGCTAGTAAATACAACGTGACAGTGCCTGTTTGTATTTTTGCTAAAATTTACACGGTGTAATTACACAAACCACATGTGTGCCGACATATTTGTAAAATTCTCAAAAAAAAATATCGAGAGTGAGAGAGAGGTCATAACAATGTTAAATGTTTAATGGTTTTAATAAAAAAACATATTTTCTTTCATCGAATCATCCTTTATGAATTACAAAGGGACACTGTAGCTAGTACCGAAATTGGTCGGTTTCCTCTGAGAACCACCACTGACAAACTGGTGGACCAAAACAAAAATATTTGTGTACTATTTCGATAATACATACGTTATGTTATAATTCCTTGAGAATAAAGAATTATGTTGGTGTCAATCGCGAACCGAACATCTTCGTGTCCGGCCCCGTTATTCTTTCTTGGCAAATGCTACACACCGCTGTTGAAGACAAGCGATGGGAAGGATAACAAATAATATGGATGCATACTATTTTTGCCGAAAATTGGTCCATCGTGCAACGTGCAGCAAATGACGATTTTATTTCAACATTACTTCTGCATCTGTCGTGTATAAATGCATGTATGGAACATGTAGTTTGAGAGAGGGTGTAAAAATCATGTAGTTTAGAAGACGGACGCGATTTTTCAGCTTCAAGTACCATTCATCTTTTTGTTTTACTGTTGCTGAATCCCAACCCACTTACACTCTACACTGACCGTGTGGTGAAGTGCCATTTATACTAGGTAGTCCATTGTGAGTGGTTTATCTATTTAAATTATAGGGAGATGCCCATAACATGATCATAATTTAGGTCGTCGCAGAATAATATAAAAAACGGTAGGGTTTTTATTTTATTTTATGAAGCAATATAAAATATATTAAGCTTATTATGCTTTACGACACAAAAATTGGCAAGTGTGCCGTTCTGTAAGTATACAACTCTCAAACAACAAATAAGCTTGTTAAGATCTCAACTTTTTTTTACATTGTTCCTCGTGAACTGCCACAAGAAACAAGCGGTTTCTCTTGTAAACACTGAATGGATTATGTGGTAGAGAGTGTGGTACAAGAGGCGATAAAATTGTTACACGATTTGTACCCTACGTCAAACAACGCGAATGATCGGTCTGTGTGCCAATCTCCAATGAATCTCCTTGTTTCCTTGTCCTGTGCAAAACTGCGTTGCTCACACAAACTTAAAGACTGCGACTTCTCCTCTTCTTCTTTTTCTCTGGAAATCTTGGTTAACAATTCCGCATTCTAATAACGCTGTCGTCATGCTTCTTTTGCTGACGTTTTAGTAGGCACGATTACTGAGCTCCTAATAGGTCTTGCTCGACTTGATTGGTGGTTTTGTTTGGAAGCTAAGGTCTCCCTTTCTAGAATCTCCTGATGATGACGTTGATATTCCCTTGCAATACACTGCAACTATATTTATTTATTTGTGTACTCGGCTGTACTGTAAACATTCACTTGTTGTAGGTGCGGTGTATAAACGAGAGCAGCAGGTGTTTAGTTAATAAACTACCAAAAAAACTACAGTTGATGTTTTTCACTCTGGTGTTGGTTCGTACATATTATTAACAACTCACGAAGGAGAATATCACATCATCATTCTCCTGTTTAAAAACTCAACTGGTTTCAATTGCCCCTTGATTTGTACATAACATTTGCGTCGTTGTAAGTGGCTCTATTTGTGGTCAGGAATGTATACAATTTATCGTCGTGTACGATAAACATGAATCCCCGTCCCGTGTACACTAAAAATCTATTACGAAGCTATTATAAAAATTAGTAGTATATTTATTGTTTTTCCAAGGTCATCTTCAAAACCAAATCTACCTATAGATCTTTGTTAAAAACAAATTATTTATACACTTGCTTGTGTACAGTAGTATTTTATCGTCAGCACAGAACTAGAAACTTGTGGGACCGGGAGGCAGCAAGCTAAATAAAAAACAACGTAAATTTCAGGATTCTCAGTAGAGCCTGATGAACAAAACAATATTTGCATAAACGACGTGTGCCAAAAATTAGCATAAAAATTCCGCTTCTAGTGGAACAACAAGAGGGGAAAATTAGCAAACAGCATGACGGGGAATTCAGTCGTGAAGTTTTTGTTTATTGTCTAGTAAAATATATATTTTCGCTGACGAAATGAAATTTAAAGCCACTTGAGCGTAAGAGTCCACTGGACAAGATTTTCCAGAGAGATTACGACAACAGGATCGTTTTCAAGCAGTAAGCTTTATAGCGGACCTACGAAATGGAAAATAAAGGAAGATAAATGGTTAGACAGGGGCGAGAGAGGGAGACACTCTAACTTGTCCCATTTCCTTGTCACATTTATTGCGTTCAAAAAGCAATCAATTTTTATGGCCATTTTTCCATTGGTACTAGAGAAGGAGACTAAAGATGATCATATTTTTGCATGTCGTACATTATGGAATGAGTTTCAGGTTCAATAACAAACGACGACGCAGAATAAACTCGTCGTCGTTCAGTGATGATGATAATAATGTGCCGATGATGATGATGACGACGATGATTTATTAAATTAGCCCCAAAGTGCACACATACACACACACAAATGGGTACTTTTTGGTGTTGCACACCAGCAGACACGGCGAAATTCCAAGAGAGCCATTTATTATCTCGTTTCATACGCCAGCTCATAGTTTGTGTCTTTGTTTGTCGTTGCGTAATGTTAAATGTTTCCCTCTCTCTCTCTGAGGCGGTGACAATTCCTATCCTGAGAGAGAAATGGAGGGGAAGATGAACAAAGTTGACAAAGGTGGTAGTAAGTTATACTGTGTGGAATACTGTATTTGTTACAATGTGTAAAATAATAATGAGTTTGGGGGACAAAAGCGATAGTACCGACCGAGACGATTATGATGGGGGATGGATGGCTATAAAGACAAAAAGGTCGCACATTGATTGATTTTTACTGGTGGAAAAATACATAAAAGTCAGCAGGATGTTGCCAGTATGGTATACAAACATACTATGATAATAATAAAATGTGTAGTACCTTTTATGTTTGTGAGCATGAAGGAAGTCAAGAGACAATCAATAATTTACTTTGAAAGGCTTTCCCTGGAAAACTCAACATTACCAATGCATACACAAAAACAAACTTACTTTGAAGACTGACTCCACAATTACTACTCCTTTTACAAACACAGCAGCAGGAAGACCTTTTGCATATTTTACGATTTTCTGTCTTTGTAAATTTAGCGGATTATTAAGTTGACAGTCTTGCGAAAATAATGCGGATGGGACATGTATAATGTATAATTGTTATAATATTGATTGTGTATGCGAGTAAAGCAAGGCTATATCTGCATAAAAACAAGTGTATGAAATCCTTGACTTTTTCCAAGTTACCTAAAGCCGCGTGTGGAGAGCAGCGAGATGGTCTATGAACAAGTCTGTTATTATTGCTATCATGGTCATGGATTATAATGGCATAAGAGGTGACATTGAATTAACATTGATTATTGGGCACAAACGTTGTTTAGGCGGTTTTGTCCTCTGCGGCGAGCGGCAGGTAGGGATTAGCTAGGCGTCGTGATGTTGCGGACACTTTCACTTCACAATGGCCTTTCCAGGCTGATGTTTTCTGTTCATGTCTGTCGGAGCTCGGAAGATTTTTTAATAGAGGGGATGAAATTCAATCGACGAATTGTAAGGCGAGCAGAAGAGAATAAGTAATTCAGTGTTTTTGTATTTGTGTTGCAGGTGCCTATACAGCAAAACCCTTTATCCAGTCAAAATGATGAAGCTCCGACTTGCTCTTATTCTTGGACTCCTCTTCGTCGTCTGCGTCTCCTTGAGCAGCGCAGAAGACGCCAAGGCCGAGCCAGAACCTGGTGCAGAACCTGAAAGCGAACCAGAGGCTGCTGCTGAGGAGGATGCCAAAGGTGCTGGACAATCTGTAGGAAAGGCTGAGTCAAAGGGTGAGCAAACTACAAAACTTGCAATTTTTTTTAAAATACTGGAAAAATTGTGTTATTAAAATCAACGTTTCTGACAATTTTTTTATCTTTCCCAGCCGGACCAAACAACCCTGCCGCTATTCCATTGGCTTTCCCAACATCAGTCATCTTCGGAATGGCCCTTGTTGCAAAGTACATTCTCTAACGACTTTACCGTCTCAAACGATGCCGCAAGCCTAAGATCTTATTATTATTATCATCATCATCATCATCGTAATAACTACTCAATTTTATGTTTTTTTTTATTATTTTGAAATGCTTAACTTGTACTCTTATATTATTATTAAGGATTAAAATATTGTACGATCACGTTACAACGGCATTGCACCAATGTGTGTACTTATTGTTAGTTAAAAAGTGAAAACAAATTATAATTAATTATAATTACAATCATGTTCTCTATCCATCACATACATGACAATTCCGAAACGAATTTTAAGGTGCTTGCACTGCACTGCACAAGTAAAAACCACATGACATTTAAACTACTCCTCTGTAAATGCACTAGTTTATTTCACCATTACAGCAGAATTTGAATCGAAAATAAATTAAATTAAATTAAATTAGTACTACTTGTACTCATAATAATTATATATAGTTGTCAATATTAAGTAAGTGTTATTATATACTGCCCCCGCATTCTACCCCGTCGTTTTAGTTTTCCAGCTTAAATTCAGAAAAATATGGGAATATATCAGGATACGATTTAATGGGCTTGTTGTTGCGTGTGTAGTAATGATGATTTTATTTTTACATAAAAAATGATATTATCATTTATGACGCGATGATGCATTTAAAAACAAAATGGTAAGGTCCAGGTCATCCTTTAGTAATGTAATATGATAATGATATGATATAGCTGGCTGTACAAAAAATCTGTAATATGTGAGTGCCTACTGCCTACACAATTATTATTTTTTACAATCAAAATTACTGTCCATATTGGCGATTTTACAATTTCAGAAGTCTAAGGTGTGCTGCGAAGCAGTCTCCATTCAGTATTGTGTCTTTTCCGTGGAATAACAATTCTTATATTTTCCTGTTCTATTTAAGTCCAATAACCATCTAAAAATCCAATAAATAAACAAATTATTTGAGAGGATTTATGCACCAACTCGACTTGGGAGGAGATGAAAATTATGACAAACAACAATTTTTTTGTTCGGATTGGTAAAACATTAATTAAATAAATCTTTAAATTAAATAAAATTTGTGTAGCTTGATGTAAAGGAAAGGTTGGAATAAATAAAAGACTAATTAAAAGTATTCATTGTTGTGGTTTACAATTATTGAACATACCTTATGGTCATTCGCAAGTCACAACTTTATCATCTTTTTGAAATTCATGTTACCGAAATGAAATAAATAAATGCCCAGTAAACTTTCAACAGTCTCGATGATGTATCTCTAGCTAATATTTTATGACACACGAATTAATTAACAGTTTCCAAAGGACGAATAATAACGAATCAACCATTCAGTACAGAAAGGAAGACATTTATTATTATTATTATATTATTATTATTCATGTTGTAGTAATAATAATAATCTATCATACATTGATATTCATAGCTTATTAACCATAATAATTCAAAAATTAAAACTGTAACCAATAATAATAATAATAATTTATCAAATTTACATACACAACTGATGCACTTTTCTACAGGTTCTTTTTTTTAAATCTTTTGTTTCTTGATGACAGACGGGTATCGTTTTTAATATTTTTAAGCACATTCATCATAACTGTTACAGTAGGTCTACACGTCTATCTTCTAGATAACAGTACGTTTGGTAATAATAATAAATACTTCATAATGTTTTAATATATTTTCAATCAATCGAAACAATACACATCGATGATTGGTGGTGATGATGATAAATGGATAACATATATGAATACACGATGATGTAATTTAAAATAATTTGTTGTTAATTTTTTATGCTTTTACAAAGTTCACTATTACAGATACACAGAAAGCGGTAGTTTATATATAGTTGGCTAATTTTATTAATAATTAAATAGTAACATAATTATATATCCTTTTACGCTTACGCATTAATTAATTATTATTACATGTTTTATACATAAGAAAAGTATTTTTCTTTACGATTTATCTTTTTTTTCTGGTAACAAATAAACTAGATTTTATTTTCTCTCCGGTTCTATCATCACTGGACCTAGAAGGCTACAATTCTATAGACTATGTACACTATTTATACCACCTAAATACATGGACACAATGATTTAGATTGAACTATTACAAATTACAACTCTTACGTAGAATAATTATAATTTAAATACGTATATAATGTCAAATGCAATATAATGTACTGGTTCAGTACTCAGTTGTATGATTTTTTTTTTGAAATATTGTATTACACACAATCAGTTTACTAGACACGATAACGTAATGTGCTAACTGCTAACGTATTTTTTTCGCTCGTAAACGCTCAGTATCTGTATATTATAGGAAAAGTAATATTTTTTATACAGAGTCAACTTGAATTTTACAAAGATTTATTTTTTTTAGAGATTTTTTGTCTCTTTTTCAGATCGGATACTTTAGTATTATCAATCATTTCACAAAATTACACATAGTCACCTTTTATTTCCTCCAAGGTCGTATTCTTAAACAAAACTAAGAAAAGTAACTGTGTTTTTTGTAACTCTATTTACATGCTGTACCTACACACACAGTGGAGCTAAATTTCTTCTCAATTGTTTTTTTCTTCGATATCTTCCCATCATTTTCAGTTTATGTTCTGTCAAAAATGGAATTTTGTTGTCAGTTGATGACATACTTTCTACGAATATGTTAGTAGGTAGTTGTAGGTATGTACATTTTTATACGATGATACTCATATGACACCTGATTGTTTGATTTCTCTAATTGCTAGGTATTATCTTAAAAATGTTTATAATCGTTAGGTCGGTTAAGGTCTGTCTTGCAGTTAGACTGGTATCTGGTACTCCTATGTACAGAGATTTTATAGTTTTTTATGGTTCGTTTGGTACAATCAACGTATTTATTATGTAGTAAACGATAACAAATAAGGACGTTTTAAAATTGTGGATCAATATATTGTGTCTAAAAACTGAAAAGGCTGATTGGTGAGCTATTCTATGGAAAAATTGCACAAGACAACGACGACGTGTATTGTTGTTGTTCCTACCCAGGGCATTTTGCTTTTTAAAACTTATAATAAT